>JASPKZ010002271.1:0-33966 GCA_030220185.1 Diploptera punctata | reverse complement strand
GTATTGTCACGGGTCCTCTACAAGTATACAAAGTTTCAAGTCGATCCAATGTTTCTAAGTGGGTGAAATTCGCGTTGAAAGATTCCGTTACATTGGTACAAAATCACTTTTTTTGATTTTGTGATGATTATGGCCAGGATTTTAGAAAATAAATATGAAATTATTGTATTGTCACGGGTCCTCTAGAAGTATACAAAGTTTCAAGTCGATCCGATGATTTTAAGTGGGTGAAAATCGCGTTGAAAGATTCCGTTACATAGATAGATAGATAGATAGATAGATAGATAGATAGATTCAGTGAGTGGAAACCGAAACTGCATACTTTAATTTCAGCATACGGGCCTAAGAGACATTTTTTAACGCTGACGAAACGGACTTTTTTTTTTTTTGCGCGTAACCGTCGAAATCGCTCGAACATACTATACTTCACTTTTCAAGGTGGCGGAACTACAATTAATCCAAGGCACGTAAAGAAACATATACGGTACTCCATAATCTAAAATTGGTTAATCATGTTGTTGTTTCTTTATAATGCGGAATTTTGTCTAATGTGGAAAAATTGGTCCCATGCGATTCCGCTTTAAACAAGTTTTACTGTATATATACAGAATGCACACACTGCAAAACAGTAATCAAAGTAAAAGAACAGCAAACTGAAGAAATAACGCTCACAAAGGGTATCAGGCAAGGTGACTCTTTAAGTCCATTCTTATTTAATATTATAATGGATAAAATTATTGAAACCATACCACCACGTTTGGGTTATAAAATGGGAAACACTAGATTTCACTTAATATGTTACGCAGATGATGTCATTCTCCTTTCAGAATCTGAAAATAATTTACAAAGATCTTTACATCAATTTAATATAAATGCCAAAAAAATACAATATGGAAATTAACACGAATAAGATAAAATGCTTAACAATGTCAAAAGAACCAGTAAGATGCAAATTAGAAGTGGAAAGAAAAATCATAGAACAAGTGTCAGAATTTAATTATTTAGGTGTATTAATAACAAACACTAAAAATTTAATAAAAGAAGTAAAGAAACAAGCTGATAGAGCAGCACAAATATCAGGATCTATGAAAGATTTAATTTGGCGCAACAAACATATGTCAATAGAAAGCAAAATCCGCATATACAAAATGATAGTTCGACCAGTTATCGTATATGGAGCAGAAACTAGAGCTGATACAACAAAAACTAAACAAATAAGCACATGCGAAATGAAAATATTAAGAACTATTCAGGGGAAAACAGTATTTGATAAAATACACAACACAGAAATTAGGGACAACTGCCATATTCAAGACATAACCAAATTTATTATAGATAGACGAACATATTGGAAGGGTCATATAGAAAGAATGGAAGAAAACCGGCTTGCAAAAAGAGCTAAAGAAGATAGACCAATGGACGGGAGAAGAACAAGAGGAAGACCTGCCAAGAGATGGATAGACAGTGAATGTACATCGAGTACGTCTTCCTCCGAGGAGTGATTTTGGAAATAAACAGGATGAAAATCCTACAAATTAAGTTTAAGAAGAAGAAGATACAGAATGCGGGATAAGTCAGTTAACCGCTGCGCATGGTTGCAAGGAAAGAAAATCAGATTGGTTGAAACTGGGGTTTGAATTGCGGGACCTTCAAAATATATCCTGAAATACTGCATATTAGTCAATAATCACAAACAGGCATGACATGCACAATGAACTAAACATAGGCTCAATTCTGCAAATGCGTGTTATTATGCATTACAGAGACTCTTGACTTCCCAACTCCTTTCAAAAAACGTTAGACTGAAAATATATAAAACTATTATTCTACCAGTTATGTTATATGATGCGAATCATGGCCTCTTACTTTAAGGGAGTAAAGGTGATTACGAGTATTTGAGAATAAAGTTCTTAGGAAAATTTTTGGACCAAAGAGAGATGAACAGACAGGTGAATGAAGAAGACTTGCATAACAGTGAATTACATGGTCTTTATATGAAGTCAGATATAATGACAACAGTTAAGTCTCGTAGACTGCGATGGGCAGGACATGTGGCACGAATTGGGAATGAAAGCCGTGCATGGAAGCTTCTTGTAGGAAAACCAGAGGGAAAACGCCCAGTTGGTAGACCAACAATGAGGTGGGAGAATACATTAACTATGATTTGAGGGAAGTAGATTATACAGGGGATGATTGGAAAACATTGGCTCACGATAGGGATATATGGAGAGCTTATGTCCGCGCGGCCATGAACCTACGGGTTAGATAGTGCCAGTGAGTTAGTTAATACTGCTTATTAGTACGGGACCTTCAAAATATAACTTCAAATACTTCTTCTGAGTAGTGTTTGAGATTATATTCTGAAGGTCCCGTGTTCAATCCCCTGTTTCAATCAATCTTATTTTTTTCTAGCGACCTTGCGCAGTAGTTAACTGGCTTATGCCGCACCTGCATATAAAGAATATGTATTGGATTTTATTAAATGTAACGAATAAGAAACAAAGTTAAAAATAGGAATGAACTGAGTGAAAATGAAACCACTATGTCCACTTGCAGTATAGAATAAATTTATTTGCCCAAGGAGAATTAATTATCGGACAAGTAATTGAATAATCTTGACTTAAGAGACAAGTGTGCAGCAACCCCTGATAACAAATAATGTACAACATACTTATTATTACATGAGACTGATTGACTCTCTAGGGACCTTGTATAATTCTTTAGTCAACAGTGAATAACATACAGGAATTTTACTGTTACTACGTTGGAATGGGGGATTACTATATAGTAACATATGTATTAATGAACTACTGAAACATCAAGTTAATTTAAAGTTTGTGCAAGATGAAATCTCGCCAGTGGGTGAAGTACACTCTGACATTTACCTGAGGCTTGGGTGTGAGCTGTTAAACAAAATTACACTCTGTACATAATGCTGCGAAATGAATTCCACTATTAAAAGGAAACATGTCTGCCGCCCTTGATGTTTGCTGACAGTCTGTGAAATGCCATTAAGGTCGACACTTGTTGCCTTCAACAACAGGGAGCAGCATTCGGGCGCCATTCCTTATAAAAAAAGTAGAAAGTGTGACTTTACATGGGAACAGAGGACAAATATTTCACATTCATTATTCATTAGCAAGGAGCTTCGTATCCAGACCCATTGTGTTCCATTCTCAGTGTTCACAAAACACCACTTTTGTTTTGTTTTATGCCTGGATTAAATTTCAAACCACTCCATAGCACATATTTTGAGAAGTCATGCGTAACTGTTGATATAGATTTTTCCATCGGATGGAGACGTTAAGCCAGGTGGCCTCGTTGGTTTCTTTTCGACAGGAATAGACTATATGCCAGAATCGGGTTTCGTCTCACCCTTATTTTTTATTATCTTGCCTCATACAATACACTACACACAAATATTTGAACAAAATTGAGAAATAAAAATAAGATAAAAAATCAGAAATGTATTAGATAAATGTGAGGATTATGTAAAAGACTAGCTACATTTTTTTTTCCACGCGCGACAGGCCTAGAAGGCCCTTGGCTACCATCCGATTGCTGGCCTCACACCCATGTTTTAATCACATGTATAGACGATCAATGTAGGGATGACATGTGGTCAGCAAATCGGGTCCCCAGACGTTATAGCTGGTCTTCTCAACCTGGAGGCGCTACTTATTGTAGCTACCCAAATGCCTCACGATGCTGGGTGGGCACCGGTCTCATACTGGCCGAAATTCCTTCCCTCATGGAGACCCGAACCAGCGCAAGTATAGTAGCTCAGACTATATAGCTACATAGGAAAAACAGAAAAGATACCTGGACACAAGAATATAGAAACGCCTTAGGATAGTAGAAAAAATGGGAAAATACAGAAATATGCAGTAGTTGCTCACGTTTGGTCAGAAAATCGCAGAATTGAAGTTAAGGAAACGTTAAGGAAACAATATTAGACAAATCTAAAGAACTCAATAGTTCGGGGGAAAAATTCTACATCCTAAATTCACAAAGACAAAATAAGAATTAAAAAATGTCCGGGGGAAAATATTACATTTGGCCATCGAGCCACCAACAAAGAGAGGAGAAGGAAAGGAATACCGACTGCCAAGTCGTCAGATGCTTCCATGTTTCGCAAATATATAGCTGGATTAATAATAGTTTCATGTATTTTAGTCTAACCTTTTTAGAAATGTTGGGATGACGAGTCCCTTAATCCATAATAGCATGCGAAATTTTAATTTAATCCCCACCCCAATTTAAAAACCAGTAACAGAAAGGGGTGAGGGTTAGGGTTTTCGAGCTAAGTAGGAAATAAAATGCTCCGTTGTTATGAAATGGTACATAAGGTGCTGTTTTTGGCTTTCTACAGTGTCGAAAAGAAACGTGAACCACAAAGTGTTGGTTTATCAAATTATCTGTAATTTAAGTTTGTGAAACGTAACTGGCATTATAAAAGAACAGGTTTGACCATTTAAACGCTTTGATGGAATCTTTCCTTCTGTAGAAGAAACATAAACTGTAAACTAACATCTTTCTTCAAAACCCACTCATAAAAAGTTTAAAAAAATTAAGCTCCATGGCGCGATAGGCCTGGTAAGCCCTTGGCATACCACCGGCTGCTGGCCATCCTGCCAGTGTAGGATGACGTGGTCAGCATGTCGGGTCCCTCAGCCGTTATACTGATTTTCTAAACCTGGAGTCGCTCTTTATTGTTATTACCCAAATTCCTCACGATGCTTGGTGGGCACCGGTCCCATACTGGCTGAAATTCCATGAGAAAATGTCTTCCCTCGCGGAGACTCGAATCAGAGCAAGTCCCGTAGCTCTGCGCCAAGGCCTCTTGTCTTAACCACTCGGCTACGGTGCAAGATCAATGAATAAACTTCTATAAAAATATTGGAAAAAACGTAAGATCACAATAAATGAACGCCGAGACCCCATACACACCGGAAAAAGTTAATTTCAAAGAATACTGTAATTCATTATTATTAATAATATAAATTTTTAAAGGATTTTAGGGTTAATAAATTCTATCTTCAAACCACAGTAAGTCCAAAAACATTCAAGACTAAAGTGTATAAAACACTGGCTCTTCCAACTCTTTTGTATGGTAGCCAAGTATGGACATTGAAACAGAAGGATGTACAGAGAGTTAGGTCTGCTGAAATGAGATACCTTCGGAGGACTGCAGGATACACACAACTAGATCACAAAAAAAATGAAGACATTTTGCAAGAATTACAGATGGAACCTTTAGAAAATAAAATTTCTGATTACAAGTCAAGATGGATGCAACATGTTCATCGAATGGAAGATCACAGGATACCCAAACAAATGTTAAGCTATCAACCTGCAGGAAGAAGAAGATCAGAACGTCCATTCAAAGTACTTTTGGATGGTATTTCTCTTGAGGCCGAAACAGGTTAACAAATTGCTTAATCTATCGTAGATAGACCTATTTTCTATTGTTTAGTTAAATGTACTCTGAATAAGAGTTTCTATTTCTCCAAGGGGAAGATGAATAAAATTTATATATATGTAAAATTTATAGTATATTCTGAAAAAAAAAAGTTTTTAATATTCATAGAGGAGGTAGTAATCGACAAAATAAAAAAGTATCTATAATAACGATTCTTGAATTTAGTATCTTGTAACTTAAGATCGTGTTTTGTAAGAGAGGTAAACATTCTAGTCTGAACACTTGGGCAAGTAAGAAATGAGGAAACATCGTACGTAGAAGTTTGTTTTATTACGCAGCGCATACTGTTCATATTTGTATAAAGCAATAACTGAACTCAAGAGTAATGATTGTAATCAATGTGTTACACTTCCGCTTGAAAAATCACTAAGAAACAGTCGGAACATGATGGCACGGGCATTGCGAGAATGTGGATTTACTGTTTATGAGGTAGTTCATGGTGTGGGCACTAATGGGAGTAAATAGACGAATATAGTCTCGTTATTGCATTTATTTAATAAATCAAAACGATTAAAGTTTTATACGATTTTCATAAATTTTATTTTATTTAACATTCATAACAGCTGTTTCAATACACTATACAGGGTGTCCCATTCAAACCTCCCAGATTTTAATTAATCATAACTAACAAAGTATGCAGAATTATGAAATGAGGTCGGTATTAAACAAAACAGAAACTCAAAGAATTTGCATTGCCACACACTAAAAAACATCTATATGTGCACCATTAGTAGCATGAACAATATCAAGTCTGTATTCGATTTCATGTCACGTTCTGTCCAACATGTCCATTGGTACTGTTGCAATTGTGTCAAGGATACGGGTTCGTAAATCATGAAGATCTTGTACAGTAGTCGCAAACACACGGTCTTTTACATACCAGAAAACAGTTTGTTGCTCATTGCTGAGGAGTCGCCATTTTGTTTTATAGCATTATTGTCCAAAATACGACAGATGAATTAACTGCAACAATGAAAACAAAAATTCTTTGAGTTTCTCTTTCTTTTAATACCAACCTCATTTCATAATTCCGCATACTTTGAGAGTTATGATTAATTAAAATGTGGGAGGTTTGAATGGGACACGGCGTATATTCTTCAGACGAATGTCATAAAAACAAATTTTCTATTCATGTGTATGGTCAACTATACACTTACTTCAATGTAATCATCATTTTAATTCAGATTTTGAAGTTTTACATGTTTGCAACAGAGAAAAAAGCCAATTCTTTTAGAAACTTTATAAATAAATATTTTAAAGAAAAGTAATGTTATTAAATTTCCAGTTAGATTTAAACGATGCACCTCTATTAAATTTATTAAAAATATAAAAAAAATATTTAAAAATGTTTGTTTTACATTGCCATATAATTTGTTTATACTGCATTACTTGGTTACATTTGTTTACATAGTTGAATATACACACAAATAGAAAATGTGTATTTATGACATTAGCCTGAAGAAGTTACAGTGTATTGAAACAGCTGTTACGAATGTTAAATAAAATAACTATTTATGAAAATCGTATAAAACTTCGATAGTTTTATTTACAGAATACATCATGGATTTCTATCAAGTAAACAACCAAATCACTTGATTATTTATTTAATTTAAGCCACCTACTAAAATTGGTATGAACTCAGATTCCACAGTTCGTTTTAAGTATCATGGTGGCCAGCGAGAGGAAGATGGCTCTGAAAAGAAAGCCAATATGAACAAAGAGTTGATTATCATAAAGGTAAAATACCAATTAGTACAACTATAATATGATTGATACAAGGATACAATACCAGGATTCTTAGCTCAATTTTGGAAATCATTAGATTTGGATGAAGAATGTTCTCATTTATAAATTATTTTTCCTCCCTGCCGGTACCTCTTTACGAAAAAAAAAACTGTTTTTGACCCATCAACAAGAGTCTATAATCTTTCACTAAATTGAATTAGAACACTATTAGGGTTAATAGTTATCCCCTCAACATTTCGACTTATTCCTTCACGAAATTTTATTCTATGAAATTCAATCTTAAATACTCTTCACATATATACATGTCGCTGTTACGGACAATGAAGTAAATATAGGAAATGTAAAAGGCCGGTCATTAACGATATTGTTCACTTTGGATGACAATAATGTTAATACTAACTTGCCCATTTTATCACCCTAACTTGCCCGTTAATCTTCTCCCTCTTTGTCACGAATTAGGCTTTTTGCTAGCTTGTTCCGGCTCCAAATTGCTGTTATTTCCATCTTTTCTTTAGAATTCCTAAATTTCTTCTTCCTCTTGGTGAATAGTTGTATGCTGATTTTGGTATTCTGTTCTCAGTCATCCTTGCTAAGTGTCGTTTCCAGTTTGTTCTGTATTTCACTGTTGTTGTGTTTAATTCCTCTACTTTTAGTTGCTGTCTTATTTTTGTGTTGTGTTTTTTGTCTGTTCTTTGATATCCTGCTATCTTGCTCGTTAATATAGGTCAAATTAGGGTGAAAAAATGGGTAAGTTAGTGATAGATGGGCAAGTTAGTATTAATGTTATTGCCCATCCAAAGTGAACAATGTCGTTAATGATCGGCCTTTTACGACATTTCCCGTATGTACTTCATTGTCCGTAAGATAGCTACAATTTGAAATTTTAACATATTTACACAATCTATTTCATCATCATCATCATCTACCGTCACGGTTTTAGACCATTTCTGATCTGTTCCGGCTCCATATTATAGTTGTTCGCTCCATCTTTTAGTTGGTCGTCCACTCCTATGTCCATGTGAATTCTTATAAGGTATCCTCTCTTCATTCATTCTACTAACATGTTCAGACCATTTATTTCTATGTTCTTCTATTTTTGTTGTCACACTAGTTATTTGTATTCTTCATGAATATCTTCATTCCTCCGTTTGTCCAAAAGAGTACATCCTGTCACATATCGTAGGAATTTCATCTCTGCTGCTTCCAGTCTTTTTATTAAACTTTTGGTGAGACAAATCAATTATCTGCATCGCTTTGTCCTTGTGGAAATCATCTAATGAGAAAAGTTTATATTAATACAAATACAGTATTGCTCTATCAGTGTGTTTGTATAGCACTGCCTCTGCACGTCCAATCCAACGATCAGTGCTAAGTGTCGAACATCTACGTACAATGTTTCCTTTTTTTTTTTTTTTTTTTTTTCCTACCCAAAGTGCTCGGAGAATTAGATACGCCGATTTTAAAAAATAAGACTATAACTCAGAAGATATTAAGTCTACCGCTGTAGGTTGTGTGTTGCCTTGTCACGCAGAGGGCCGGAGTTTGATCTCCGGTCGGTACAAGTTTTATGGTGAAAATTTTCGGGGTCTTTCTTAAACCTGTAAGCAAATGTCAGGACACTTTAAGGCCCAAACGGTCCTCGAACAACATCTGGCTATCATTATCATCATATAATCATATTCACCTGCCTCTACTGGCGTATCATTTGCCATCATCATCACCCATCATACCATTGGGGCAGCGTAACCCCGCCTTCCAGGCCCCCAACTTCAGAAGTGGGTTACAATACGCCAATGCCAGGAGAGAATACCAGAAATGTCGAAATGATAAACTGGTGCAATTGAATAAAAAAAATATAGGCCTATATTTATGAATCACGGGTATACGAACTTTTTTTCCTTATATTGTCGAATGCTACCCTCTATATATATATATATATATATATATATATATATATATATATATATATTGTCTACTGCTGTGGTCTCGAGGTAGCGTGCTATCACGCTGCGGGCCCGGGTTCGATTCCCGGTCGGGACAGGTTCCTGGGTGAGGTTTTTTTGGGGGTTTTTCCTCACCTGTAAGACAAATACCAGGAAGCTTAGAGCCCAACGGTCCCCGAAAATCATCCGGCCATCATCATCATCATCCTTATCCTTACCATTATCATTATCATCCTTCACCGGTGTGGAAAGCAACGGGAAGCTACCATAGCTATAATTCCCTAGTAAAGCTGCAAAGCATAGCATGACAATGCTATGATTGCAGTGAAAGACCTGCCCTCGGGCAGGATGGAATTAAATATTGAAACTTTTTTTTCAGAATATTCTATAAAATAAATAAATAATGACAGCATATCAATATAATTTTTCAAGGAGTTAAACCTGAAATGTTGTAGAATTTTAAAGCGCAAGTTGGCAGGACTTGCGGTCAGTCAGTGTGAAGCATATCATGTTACTGTGGGTGAACACATGCACCGGGCTCCAGGCTTGCTCAAATTTCTCTTCTTATGTAACTAATTACATTGCAAGATCACTCAAATTTCTTTAGTGCAGGTAACGGCATAAATTGCGCGTTATTATCTGCTAATAATCAGGGTGGTAATGATACGTTATAAACAAGTTAACATTATTACTTGTTCTGTCAAGTTAATAAAAAACAAAGGAGTAATTATTACTTCTTACGCTATTTTAGATAAAATCAGGATATTTTATTATTCTTTTTCCATCTTTGTACGTTGTTAGATCATAGAAAAAGCATAGACATCAGGAATGAACTAAACATACAACTAATTACGACAATCGTCTAAAAATACAATACTAATATTGGAGAGACGATGTTAAACGCATGCCACCAATTAGAATGGCAAAAGCCGTCCTGGATTATAGTCCTATAGGAAAAAGAAGTGTTGGCCGATCAATGAAGAGATGAACCTTGAAGAAGATTGTTATTATCATTTATTTTTATTGCGGATGAGCCCATGTAGGACTACGCAAAGTACTTAGAGGCTTTTCCTTTGAACCCAAATTTCTTTCATCTGTCCAAGTTGTTCCAGTTTTTTTCTTCGGTTTGTCCTCTTGATCAACTTGCCACTTATTCACCTTAATTCTAAATATATCTCTGTTTGGGATATCTTCTTTAGTAATTCCTGCCAATTTTAAGTCCTTTTTGACTTCATCAATCCACTTCATAGTATCCACTGGAGCTTTACTTCTGTTTTCGTAGAATTCCATTATCTATTTTGTAAGCCTATTTGAGTTCATTCGTTTAATATGGCCATAAAATTGTAACCTTCGTTTTCTAATATCACTATGAATGTCTGTATATATTTTTATTTCCTTCTTACTTCTAAGTCTAAATGCTTCACCTATGACTTGTGGACCTAAAACTTTTCTTATAATTTTGCATTCTTTTTTCACTATATTTTCGATATCTTTTTTTCTGTTCAAAATTAATGTACTCTGCTCCATTGACACTACTCTGGTTTAATTATTAGTGTTATAGATTATTATTATTATTATTATTATTATTATTATTATTATTATTATTATTATTATCATTATGTCCGTGGTCTCGGGGTAAATGTCGTTACCACGTACAGAGAGAAGTGTCCCACGTTTTTTTTGCAGTTTTTCCTCATCTGTAAGACACATATTAGGAAACTTTAAGGCCCAAATAGTCCCCGAACACAACTTAGCCATCATAATCATACTTTTGAATAAATGGCGAGTCATGTCTTAAATGTAATGCTGTCTCGAAGGTAGCCCCTCTCATTCAGGGAGGCCCTCCATATCCTTGTGTGGTTAAAAAGGCATATAAATGTGATCTTGAATGGTCGTCCCACTGTAAGGCGCAGATGGCATGGGGCACGTAAATGTACCTAAAAGGGGAGGTTAAACTAAGGCTAAGAAACAAAGATTAATGATTTACCAGGACAACTGGCAAAACAGCATAATACGAGTGGTCAATAAAATACTGCCCCAGAAACTATTTAAATAGAGATCTCAAAGGAAAATGAAACATGGACGTTCAAAGATGCACCGGAAAGACCAGCTTCAGTGTGAATATTCAAATTAGGACATTAAAAACGTAGCTACAATATAATATGCAATGTCAAAAATGTTTTTACTTCTCTCCTGAAAATGTTGTTAAATTAAACTTACGACGTTTTAGAAGTAAGGTGATTAATTGTACGTTGATGTAAGTGTGAATGTACGTGCAGTCTAGGCCTATGTAAGCTATAGCAGTAACATAATCGTAAGAGCTGTGGGGCCAGAACTATATGCACAGTTATCACTTATTCCAGTTTCCATTCTATTTTCTGTGTGTTTTTTCTAATTCGCTATTGAATAATATTATGAAGCATCAAAGAGTGTCATATCAGGTTGTTGGTTGTTTAAATGAGTTCGGGTAACTCGACGGACGACCTCATGATCTTCAATACATAAAGACCGGCTCACATTCCACGGTGTCCAGCTCTGGCTCGAGCCACGCCCTGACGACCCTAAGGCAAATACATTTTGAGATTACTTTTTATGCTATTTATTCAGGATCCAATTTGACTTTCCTTTTACGACAAGACAACCAGTCTTGGAGCAGAACTACGGACGTAACGGTAGTTTCATTACCCATGGTGAAAAAAAAGTCTTATTGAATTTCTACTACTATATGGCATTTATGCTCACCCATTACCACGAGGAATTAAAATATAGCTTCTACGCTAGAGGATCCGACATGCTGACCAGATGATACTCCTGTACTTGCTGGATGATTGTCCATGAATGAAATTGAAGCACTGTGTCCAGCAAATTAGAAATATGAAATTCCCGACTAAAATATATTTTTTAATATGTGTAAGTAATAAAACATAATTTACTTTTATGGTAAGTAAAGTAAAGTGATCCCACAGCAGACCCGGAGGCCCTTGGGGTAGTAGGAGGTTAAGGCTCCCACTTTTTCTAGACAATAGGCACTTTATGTCAGCCGGGTTGTCAGCCCTGCGTGACGGCCGCCTTTATCCCCAGAACAAGCGTCTGATACTCATTTCCGTTAGAGGCTGAGTCGACCCCAGGGTCATAGTGGTAAATAAAGCTATATTATTATTATTATTATTATTATTATAGTGCCGCCAGAGGGTTTGAGTCAATTTAAAAATCCTGACCCCAACGGGACAAGGTCTTAAATAAGAATAGCAAAATAATATATTTAAAAAATATTATTTGTGGATGAACTATATTACGATAAAACATTGCGAACCATCTCACGTTAAATTTACTTTATATATCTTTTTTTTTTTTTTTTTTAATATTTGATTGTTTTCGTCAATTGTAACAATTTCCTTGTCTATTTCATTTCGTGAAGATTTTTCTTTTCTTCCAGTTCTTTTATAAAAATCTGTCTTATTGACCTACATGTGCTAAAGTATTTTTTATAAATGCGATTGTGTTGGCAAAGACCGGCATTTATTTAGCAGCGACAGCTTGATTCCACCAAACGTGTGCTATAGTTTTATAAACATTTCTCCCAAGAAATATTCCAATATCTGCACGCATTTTTAGAATGTGGTTTAACGATTACAATTCGCATCTCGTTTTACGAATTGTCCTCTATTTCCCGGTTTTTTTTGTTGCTTTCGAATTCCCGACGTATTCCCGGTTTTTAAGATTTTCCAACTGCTAAACACCTTGTGAAACAAGTGGATTCAGGTCAGTAGCGACTGGTAAGTCAAGAGCATTTTAAGCCTCTCGCGTAATGGAAATTCTATTAGGCCTACTACAGATATACTGGTGACCTGTTCGAAGGTTCTAAAATGCCCTTGAAGTACCATCCGGCTCTAGGCTTACATCCACAGAGTCAATTACAATGTAAAAAAGATCATCCACTCAGTATAGGGGTGTAATATGGTAAGCATGTAGGTTTCCTAAGCTGTTATAACAAATTTTCTCAATCTAGAGTTACGTACTTATTGAAGCTTCTGAAATTCCTCAATCCATAATCATCATCAACGATACGCTCTATAGCCTATTACAGGTTCAATACTACATTATCTTCTGTCTTCTGTCTCCTTCCTCCATTCATTCGCTTCCATTACCTTGAAACCCCATTGCACATTATCCTTCCATCTGATGGGAGATACTCCGACTTTCTGTTTGCCACCGATTTTACTTAAAATTACTTTACTGCATGAAACCGATTCCTTTTCTCCGAAAAGGTGACCAGCCATCTTATTCTTGAGGCTTTAATTCGCTTGACTAATCATTATCATCATAAATCCTGTATAATTATTTATCTCATGCGCCAAATGTCATTAGTAAGCCAACATTAAAAACTACAAACACCTACCAAGCACAATACCATTACTGAAATGGCGAAAGGCATCTTGCTAAACATTTAAGCTAAATAATACATTGTTTCCAAGCATTTAGAAATACATTGCTACCTATAGAACCAAAAATCGTAGTAACTCATATTGATTAGGCCCTATATCTCATATTCCTAAATTATCCTCTATTACTATTATTTCTACTACTACACTGAGCAATTTGTTACGACCACCAAATTAAAAACATAGATGTTAAATTTTGGGCAGACGAGGTTAGGAGAGAACTCCAAAAGATTGGGATGGGCTGGATATGGGAAAAAGGGACTGAAAATCACAAGAACGTGTGGAGAAAAATAAGGAGGAGGTACTTAGATATAAACCAACAAGATACTTTCGCCGAATGTACAGGAAAACGCTCACTGTGTTTACAAAGAGACCTAAAACACGTCTGGGGAAAAGAATCGTATATACTCAACTCTCTCAGGAGAGATCAGGGCTTGCTTGGTTTAGGCTAGGGGCATGGAAATTTCTAAAAATTAGCGACGATCACGATATGCGAATATGTCCAATGTGCGGGAACTTTGAAGATGAGATACATATATTAGGAAAATGTAATGATTTAGAATATTGGAGACGTCAGTTATTACCGGAAAGATTTCTAAATTCAAATCGGGAAAGATTGGCATGCTACGAGTTATTGGTAAATCCAGAAAATTGGATAAACCTCGGTAAATTTCTGGACAAAACGCGAAAAGTAAGGACAACACTCATATGTTATCAAAATGCAATACCATTAATTATTAACAATTAAATATAAATTAATTAGTGTATAATGCTATTGTGTTATTATTTACTTGTAATATTAATGTGTTTTCTTTATGTAATTGTAATGTTAATGTTTTTCTAGTGTATAATGCTATTGTGTTATTTAATTGTAATATTATTATTGTGTTTTCTTTATGTAATTGTAATGTTATTGCTGTTTTTGTTGTTTATTTTTCTTTACACTAGTACCAATTATTACTTTATTGTAACGGACTGTCAACAGCACGTACGGCTTACTGCCCGTGCGACCCATATTTGTAAATAATATTGTAAATATCTTACTTTTTGTCTAATAAAGTCCTACTACTACTACTACTACTACTACTACTACTACTACTACTACTACTACTACTACTACTACTACACTACTACTATTACTATTATTAATAATATTATTAACATTATTATTTTTATGTTTATTGTTATCACTATCACTAGCATTATCATTATAATAATAATCATCATTATTAACATAATTATAATTATTAGTATGTTCACTGCTGTGGCCTCGAGGTAGCGTGCTGGCTTGTCACGCAGCGGGCTCAGGTTCGATCCCGGTCGGGACAGGCTATTGGGTGAGGATTTTTCGGGGGTTTTCCTCATCTGTAAAGTAAATGTCAGGAAGCTTAGGGCCCAACGGTCCCCGAAAATCATCCGGCCATCATCATCATTCTTATCATTATCCTTTACGGTGTGAAAAGCAACGGGAGGCTACCACACCTATAATTCCCTAGTAAAGTTGCAAAGCATAGCATGGAAATGCTATGATTGAAGTGAAAGACCTGCCCTCGAGTAGAATTACTATGGATGGATTATTATTATTATTATTATTATTATTATTATTATTATTATCATCAAACAAGACTTTACAATATATTGCAAGAGGTAAACGTTTCGTTGAACGCCCCCATGACCAGATGAAAGGACATGCTTTGAGACGACACAGGCTTACAGACTGTGAAGAAGTTGAAGATTATTATTATTATTATTATTATTATTATCATTATCATCATCATTATTATTATTATTATTATTATTATTATTTATTATTATTATTATTATTATTATAGTCATGCGTAGGTTACTTTTTGACAGAGACATGGAATGACTGAACTTGGTTATCTGTGAGTTTTGTTCACGTAACCTACTAATTAAATGTTACGTATTGTGTGCCATGCGTCCCACACAAACAGAGCGCGTCGGGCCGACATATTCATCATTGGGCTCCATTGTCTCTATTTCGTTCTGCATAAATATTAAACCTAAATCCTCCATGCGCAATTTCCTGCGTTCATTCAAGATGAGTCTGTCGCCGTGACGTAGTCGGTACAGTCCCTACCTTCATTTTCGGAGATCCGAATTCTAATCCTGGCGGGTCTGGGAATTTTAAATCTCCATCTTGGGTCTGGATGTGTGCTGTCTTTGTGTTTACATGTGTGAATAAGGAAAAATGTAAACAAACGTAAAATATAATTAAAAACTGTGTAAATGAAAAAACAAGTGCTCCGGAAGGGACTTTAAGCCGTGGGTCCCGAATCTGAAGATTTTCAGACACATAAAAGCTCCTTAAGATTGAATAAAAAGGTCTCTAAGCAAAATTTACCGAATTTTCCCGTCCTAGTATCGCCTTGGTTTCCTAGATGTCACTATGAGGCGAAACGCTGACCCCGGGCCACTCAATGACATCTATCCGAAAACAAGTGTAAACCACAAATTAGTATGGTTCAATTTCTCTCCTATAGGGGAATAGCGCCTAAGTCTTGCTGAGAGAAACAAGGGCTCACAAAAAGTAACGAAAGAAAAAAGTAAAAACATAATTGTTTCCATCTATTTATTTAACTTAATATGTTAGGCCTTTATGCCTTCTCTTCCACTCAGCCAAACTAATAAGATTACTTTCCTTCAGAACTAATGGATTTACAAGTTCTACAAGTTGATTAAAATGTACAATAATATTTAAAATACATAATAGTGGCTAGAAAAAATATTTGCACACCCAGTCCTTTCTTGTAATTTCAAAGAAAATAAGTTCTTGCTACAAATTTAGCTGATACGTACCTGTTAGAAAGAAACAATCTTTTTACAAAACTCAAAAAAACTGCAAATTCTCAGACAAAAGAAGTATTTGCAGTTGTACGAAATAAACATGCCAATGATCTTATTTCTTCTTCTTCTTCTTCGGCTTTCCCCCACTTATAGGTTTGCCGTCTTCAGTTTCCATTTATCTCTATCATTCTAATCTCCCTCTTCCAAATTCCTATCCTCCATTATTGTTCTATGATCTTATTTAAAGAAACATAAAATACTTTAGTAATTTGTATGAATTACGTTTTCGTCACGACCTGCAACCTTCTTAGCACTGATTGCACTGTTGTCTTTGTGATTTATGACTAAACTTGGAACCATTTATCAGATAATTTCCCCATTAGATCACCTTTGTTTGAAATATGTATTTTGATTCATGTATTTTATGTATTTCGGGCTAAATGGCCGTGGTCTGGTATTATTAAAACTCGACGTTTCGTCTACTACTGCGGTAGACATCCTCAGGGTGTTCTGCAGCCGACATTTGAAGAGTTAACAAGTCGAAGAACACGCAGAATCTCCTGAGGATGTCTACAGCAGTAGTAGACGAAACGTCGAGTTTTAGTAATACCAGACCACGGCCATTTAGCCCGAAAGACATAAAATACATGAATCAAAATACCTGCCGTGAAAGTCTACAATTTTACATATTTATGTATTTTCTTTATTTGAAACTTCAAAATATACCACAGATTTTCAATTGGATTATTGTCTGGTGATCGAGGGATGTTGATCATTCTGTATAAATAGCAGCCACATTCTTGAATCCCAAGCAGTATGTTTGCGTTCATTATCGTGTTGAAAATTTATATGTATCACTGAGGCTCATAGTTAAGCACTTATTGATAAATTATCTCGCAACAACTACGCTATTTTATAAGATGTATTAGAGCAGGGGTGCCAAACTACGGTCCGCGGGCCGGATACGGCCCTCCCATCACTTTCTATTCAGCCCAGTAGACCTGTGTAGCATCTAATAAATTAAACTATTCGTAGGATCTACCTATAATATTAGTCGACCCAGTAGACCTGTGTAGCATTCTACAAAATTTAACTATTCGTAGGGTCTTCCTTTAATACTAGCCTATCAGCAATGGAAAGGAACTTGTGAAATATGTTATAACAACATAACAAGAAAAGTAGCAACATACACATGCTTATTATTTTAAAAAAGTAATAATAATAATAATATAATTTATTTATTTTATTTTATCCCAATCTCCATCAGTTCGTTTTCCACTCATGCTGCTCAATCCCACGTTATTTTTGGTCGCCTTCATCTTCTTCTACCAAGTGGTACCCATTCTAATATTACTTGGGCTCCGCCTTCCGTAATTCTTTTTACATGACCATCCCATTTTGTTTGTTTTCATGAAATTCACAATTGAAGTTCGAACGTTCATATTTTGTTTAATTACACTGTTTTCTTATTTTATCTCTTCTTCTTATTTTTCTAATAATAATACAATAATAATAATAATAATAATAATAAATAAACCACAACAGTTATTAATAGGGCCTATGGCCCGCGCCACCTTGACGTTTCTTCAATTTGGCCCGTGATACAAATACGTTTGGGCTGCTCTGTATTAGAGAATCTCCTTATATCACCACTTGGCATCTAGGTGTGCAAATGAATGTCCGTCACATCATTGTAATTGTCTCACGAATTCCTGTGAAAAAACTCGTATCCTTAACTTCTACAGCAATAAATACCTTGTCCCCTGCAGATTTCCCTTCACTATCAACATTTTGCAAGTAGTTTATCCACAAATAAATCATAAAGCTTAATTTTAATGTGTTGTGTGTTGTATAACATGCTGTATATATATATATATATATATATATAAAGGTAAGCTGTGGATCCCATATCCTACACTTACGACATAAAAAGAACCTCAAACCTGAAAGAAGGGACTAACTCCAAGGAGTGCGACGGGCCTAGAACGTTACTGGCCTACCAGCCGGCTGCCAGCCTCACATTCACTTGTGTCATTAACAGAGGTGTATGATCATACGACCAATATAGACATTAAATGTGGTCAGCTTATCGAGTCCCTCAGATCCAGCCATCATAGTTGATTTTCTTAATCTGGAGCTGCTACTTATCGTAGCTACCCAATTTTTTCACGATGCTGAGTGGACACGGTCCCATACTGGACGAAATTTTACGAGAATTTTTTTCTCCAGTCCCCCGAAGTACTGGATAGTATGAGAAATGCCGGAGTGGTCTCATAAATCGATGAGGGAAATGTTCAACCGTATATCCTCCTCGATTGTGAGGGATGGGCACCAAATAGTGGCGAACACAGCGCTGGAGACCGAATGACTGCCGGTATAAGTGTGCCCCTGTCTGTTATTTGGAATGACAGAAAGTTTTCCTTTCACCGTGTGGACTTAAAAAAGTCCCTAAAGGAAGTCTTACACCATCTAAATTAACTCCTTTAACGCGTTTAAAGGGTGTCATTTAGACACATTCAAAACGTTAGTTAGACATATACCAATGTGTCTACATTGCACCCTTTAAAAGCGTTAAAGGAGCTGATTTCAGATCCGAGAGCTTGGTGATAGGTAATAGCAATGTGAACGAACTGATATCAGGTGTTTCATGTCATGCTGGTAACAGCATGGAGGTGTAAACCAACAGCATGTTGAATCACATCGCACTTTGATTTCCTCAAACAACTCAATACCAAGTTGTTAATTTTCAAACTTCAGCATTATCGATAGAATCAATCACCAAACTTGCAAGTTTCACAACTCTAAATTAATTGTCAAAACTCCTCCTAGTCACTTACACGAGGGAGCGTAGAGCTATCACGTTTTGGAAATACTGTCAAGGGAATTGAGAAACAGAAATCAGAACAGTCATATTGAAATGTTACCATGTGCCAGCCAAGATGCGTTAAATCATTTTACGTTTAAAGCCATGTAATCACAGAGATATCATTGACAACAGTGGCCATATATAGTTCATAAGCGTGATATTTCATTTGTCATCAATCACTTAACCCCAGACTTTTTTGCACCAGCACCTGAAAATTCCCAGCGCATAGATTGTAGAAAGAAAAATTCGGGAGGGGAAACTCCACTTATGCCCTTTCAGGCAAATATTGAAACTCCATATTCGAGTTACAATGACAAAAGGGACCTTAGCTAAATAAAAACAAGTAAAACAAGGGTAAGATGTGTACGATAGGATGAATTAAATACTGACTGATTATATGAACCGTCACTGCTGAGATGAAGTGAAACTTCTTAATATAGGCCTATGCTTTTGTACAGAGTAAAAATTAATTAAAATTAATAAATTACTACTTGTAGATAATCCCTGTAAGTTATGTTCCACCATCCAGTACTCGATGTCCTTTTTTCGTTACTTTTGTAGTATAATGTTTAACCCATATGAAACTGTCGAAATTTCAAATGATATGCGGAACTAGGCCATACAAACATTAAAGAATAAAACAAAAAGAGATAGTAGACTGAAGTTTTATAAAACATTGGCAGTTCCTGCATTACTGGCAACGAAACTTGGGTAATGACCAAAAAAATACAAAGTAGAATACAAAGCGCAGAGACGAACTTCCTTAGAAGAACAAAAGGCTGCACAAGATTTGATCGGATAAAGAATGAAGGTATAAGAACAGAGTTAAATATATATTAATTGACTGAGAAAATCAAAGAATATAGAGAGAAATGGTTTACACATGTGGAAAGAATGAATGTAACAAGATTACCAAGAGCAGCATTCAACTATAACCAAGAGGTTCAAGGAATGTAGGAAGGCCAGTGAAAAGATGGACAGAACAACTCTGAGGCAGAACAGGCAATTTTTGCCTAGCCCGTGAAGTGGAAAGAAGAAGAAGAAGACGTTTAATCCTTACTGTATCCTTCGCATTTCTTTTTAGCATAGTTTAATTTTTCCATAAGACGGGGAGCTGGCCCATCGTTATAACCCCCAACTTGGAGGATCAGGTAATTTTTGTTCAAGGTTTTCTTCCTGTAGCCTTTGATGAACCAACATCTCCCTACAAGGCACCAGTTGTCATATCCTGGCAAACAGCCCTCACAGGGTACTATCATCAGGACTAGATGAACCCTGGTATTTCAAGGATTAGTTACTCTTCCATACACCCCCCCCCCATTTCTCTTGGCTTGTGACAGGTAGAACCTAGTTCTCAAAAAAAAAAAAAAAGAAAAGAGTGCATAGGAGTATGATGTCGAGAGTTTAACAGAGGCCCTATTTTGACGCTTAAATGGCTTATGCTGCCTAAACCATATCAAACACACCAAATTAATATACACAGAATTGAATATCTCAAAAAAACTCTACAAAAAGTCCGCGACAGCATATGTTTATCTTCTACGGATAACTCTCGATAACCATTTTTTTTTCTTTTCATTGATGCCAAGAAGATTGGGATAAGCAGATTCCCGGGCAACAGCTGGTGGTAAAAACATTAACATTTATTCGGGAGTTGCAACGCACGCCGGGTATTAGCTTCTTACAATTAACAGGTTGTTATAAACTAACAAAACGTACCGCATAATTTTATTTATTTTTTATTTTGTAAAAATATAACTAAAATGAAATATTATAAATTTAAAAAATTGTATTTCTAAAATTCTATTGAGTAATTATGCGCTTTCCAAATCAGCCAATCATGAATGTTTCATGAAATCGATTAAGTCGACAGGTCATTGTACCTTGTATATATTCGAAATGTGACTTCTGGCTCAGCTAACTGGTGTTCAATAAAAATAATCCATGGAATCAGACACAAGTTTCGTCTAGCTAGTTATCACTGGTTTAATGTGGGTTATCGCTAATTCATCTGCAGCGAAATAAGCTAATGTTCGTGGGGATAACGTAGAGGAAACACTCTATGTGTTCCTCTATGTAGATAATGAGAATACGTAGAATACGGCGAGAATTTTGATGTTCTCGCATAATTGATCTGAATCAAATTTGGCAAATATGTTACTTTATTTTAATGCGAAATTATTCATATACTAATTACCCCAGCAGTGCTGGGGTAGCTGGGGTTGAATGCACGCCACTGATTTTTAAAATTAAGTATATATATATCTATATATAATATATGATATGAAAAGAAAACGATGCTTGAGTCGAGGGGTATGAACCCGATCTCTAAACTCGTCGCGAAATTCCTAAAAGTTAGTTAGACATTTACGAATGCTGTCTAAAGGGTCAAAGAGCATGTAGGCCAAAACAGTTTTCAGACACTTGTAATCCAGAATGGTGAAGCAAGGAGATGCACTATCTCCTCTACTATTTAATTTTGTACTAGAGCAGGCCATTAAATCTTATGAGAATGAGGAAGCTTACACTGAATGCGATTAATAAGCTGTTAGTTTATGCTGATGATGCTAGTACTACGGGCGATAGCGAAGAGATACTAAAGGCCAACGCACACACTATTGAGGAACACTAAGAATAGGACTGGAGTAAATATCAGTAAAACTAAATATATGGTCACACGTAGACATTCGTATGTAATGGAAATGCGACAGCTAATGACAATGAGGGAAATTGGAGGAAGTGGACGAATTCAAATAACTAGGAAAACAATCACAAATAGGATGAGATGCACAAAGAAATTAAACATAGGCTCAATTCTGGAAATGAATGCTATTATGCATTGCAGAGACTTTTGATGTCCGCAAATCCTTTCAAAAAACGTTAAGCTGAAAATATATAAAACTATAACATCTGACCCAGTTATATTATATGGGTGCGAAACATGCGACTCTTAATTTAAGGGAGGAAAGGAGAGATTTACGATATTTGCAAATAAAGTTGCTTAGACAAAATTTTTGCCCGACCAAAGAGAGATGAACAGATAGTGAAGGAGGAAGAATAAATAACAAGGAACTACATGGTATGTCTAGGGAAGCCAGATATAATAAGAACAGTTACGTCTCGTAGACGCGATGGGCTGCCACATGTGCGCGTATGGGGAATGAAAGACGTGCATGGAAGCTCTTTAGGAAAGCCAGAGGGAAAACGCCCAGTTGTGAGCACCAAGAATGAGGTGGGGAACAACATTAACTAGATTTGAGGGAAGTAGATTATACAGGGGAATGATTGGGACAAGCATTGCTCAGGATAGGGATTTATGGAGAGCTATGTCCGCGCGAGCATAACCTAGGGTCATAGTGTCAGATGATAAGTAAGTAAGTAAGTAAGTCTTCTAAACTCTGTACGTTTAGCGACTCTAACCAACTGAGTTACTCAGAATTCCAACACAAACAAACATTTTTCTTAATATGTAGTATTCTCAATTCACACAAGAGGTAGTGGAATTCGTTCCAACACCATCTAGTGGCCAACATAACAGTTAAGCAATTTTAAAGAGAATATTTACTTTATGGCAGGAACGCTTGTTGGAAGGAATTCCACTGCCTCTTGTGTGAATGAAAAAAATACTACCCTTTATAAGAAAAATGTAGCCTAGGTTTGTTTGGAATTCTGGGTAGACTCAGTTCGTTAGAGCAGACTAAACGTACAGAGTTCTAGAGACTGGGTTCAACATCCCGACTCAAGCATTCATTGTCTTTTAATATCATATTGACCTTCATTGCCAAATGTCAAAAATATAATTATTATTAAACATATATATATACATATATATTATATATATATATATGATATGAAGAAAAAAGATGCTTGAGTCGGGATTTACTCGAGTCTCTAAAGTCTGTACCTTCAGCGCTCTACCAACTGAGCTACCCAAGATTCCAAGACAAAAATACAATTTTCTTATCCATGTAGCTATTCAAACAGACTCAAGCATTCTTTTTTCTCATATCATATTTGCCTTCATTGCAAATGTTCAAAATATATTTATAATATCAATATACAAGCGTTATGCTATAAAGTAAATATTCTCTTTAATAATTTGCATAACCGTTATGTTAGCCACTAGATGGTGTTGGGAACGAATTCACACTACCTCTTGTGTGAATTGAGAATACTACATATATAAGAAAAATGTATGTTTGTGTTGGAATTCTTGACTAGCTCAGTTGGTTAGAGCGCTAAAACGTACAGAGTTTAGAGACTCGGGTTCAAATCGCGACTCAAGCATTCATTTTCTTTTCATATCATATTGTCTTCATTGCCAAATGTCAAAATATAGTTATAACATATATATATATATAATATATATATATGATTGAATAGTTTGTGACTTAATTAGGGATTGATGAAACCCAAGGATTAAGATCAAAATGATCGATGTTTTAATTAGTTTTTTAAAACAACTACTCATTATTTTACTGCAGTTTTACACATTCTGTAAACACTAATTTTGTAAATATTGTTGATTGCTTCTTAAAAGTTGGCTAAGTCTCATTGGTGATAATGTGAAGGTCTTTATCGCTAAAGTTTAACATGGCCAATGCAGTTATTTCATAGAAATTCGGCTCTTTAAAAACTGCAAAATAACAACTACCGTATCATGATTCCATCAGCGACTAATTTTCACTGAATCTTAAAATATATTAAAATGAATTTATTATTGGTTGTTCAAATTTCTTTAGGCCTATATTTATTATAAATATTATTAGTAGTAGTACGGTAGTTATAGTAATACAAATAGTACCGGTAGTGTTCTTATTTCTTTAATATAATTATGCTCTATTAAATGTGCCTGATATTCCAATCTCCAAATTCCAATCCCTTCTCTCTTTATAAATATATTCATGGCATAACTTCAAAAAGTCAAGACTCCCAGAACTCTGAATTGCTGGCACTGACTGGCAGATAATTATATAGGTAAGATGGTTAACATGACTCATTTTTCTTTTCGAACAAATGCATTTCCCTACAAAAACAACACTCGTAATGAAATTTCAAAAACGTATATAATTAAGGCACATGGTATAAAGTTGTGGATTGCAGGAGATGAGTGCTCATTTTTTCTGAATAATTAGCTACTTTTGAAATTACAAAATTTACTCAAATCCTTCATATATAAAACATAAGAGATAAAAACTGCAGACATATAACAGTATAAATACCGGTATATCCTTTCTGAAGTCCCGATGATCTAATGAATGTTGGGGACATTATGACAACCCAATAAATCAATATTCAGTTGCCTGAACTCGCCATGACTAATACGCTCTTCTCATTCCCACAGAAATGAATCACTCATTTTCCCTATCAGTCTCATCAAGGCTAGAAAACTCAAGAGGCCGCAGTGTGTGTTTCACTAGTAGGGTGCGGTCACGTGACTCGATTAGCGCTTCATTAGAACTAGTACAATTTTGAAATACAGCAACACTTGCTCAAAGCGGAATCGCATGGGAACATTTATTTTTCCCACATTAAACAAAATTCCGCATTATAGAAAAAACTAAAACTTATTATAATCCTAGATTATAGAGTGCATTATGTCTTTTTTAAGTAGCATGGCTTAATTGACTTCTACGGTAAGGGCGCGAAAAAAACAGCCCGTTTCGTCAGCGTTTAAAAATGTCTCTTACACGTATCCTGAAATTAAAGTATGCAGTTTCGGTTTCCGCTCACTAACTATACTTTCGTCCGTATCCTTTGATTGCCCGCAAATTTCATTCCATACTATATTGTGTGTCTTTTAAAAACTGTCCAGCCAACCTGAAGATGCCTTGAAATCGTTATTCCCTAGGGATTTAGCAACAGCTAGAGCTTGACTTTGGAGCATGGGTCCAGAAATTTTTAGATTTGTCTTCAATCACATTCACTTTTACGTTTAATGACAATGATACATACGTTTTAGCCATTTTTTATTCCGTAAATTCAGAACGTTACCTGTAAAAGATCGGTCTCACAACTTAAACTATTATTTAAGATTTTACAGTGCAATGGTTATTTGCAAGACATGTATCTGTATTTCGCATAACGGGTGTGCAGTGAGGCCGAAAGAAAATTTCAGATACAGGTAGAATCTCTAATTCACCCGCCGTGGCGGCAGGAATCATTCCTTATTGTTTTTTTTTTTTGCGTAACGGGAATTCATTGAAGTGGAAACTAATTTATTTATCAGCCTATCTTTCCGCTTTATAAAAACATTTTCATGAATTGTGTATAAAATATCCTTCCGTTTCCGCGTTGGATAGATTCCGCTTTATGTAAAATAAATACACGTAAAATTACTAGTATTTCGCCTGCGACCAATACATTTGTTCACATTGGACAGATTTCCGCATTGTTCACTTTCCGGATTAAACAAGTTTTACTGTAGGATGTTAAATTACAATCCACAAGGATATAGAAGTCGTGGACGACCATTTAAAAGATGGAGCGAGCAACTATAATATGGAGCCGGAACAGAAAAGAAATGGTCTAAACCGTGACGGTAGATGGTGCGATGTATCTTCCTTACTATTTTATTTAAAATTAAGTTTTATTTCATTTTTTATTTATTTGACTTCGTGGAACCTTACCTCGCTATCGTTACGACAAGTTAATATATTTAGCGTGAAAGATTTTTTTTGCCTTTATCTTTAAATTATTTATTATTTTTTATAGGTTTTAAGTTTTTTTTTTATTTCCCTTATTATTTAGTGAACATATTTAAGTAGTCAGTAAAGATGATGATGATAATTATGTGTTACAAAGTGCTTTAACATGCACAATGTTCTTCCATTTCAGTATTCCGAATTATTCGCTGATTCGTTCTGAACTTTATCGTACAAACGTAAGGCCTATTAATGAAAATTATACAATTCCACAGACTATGGAGAGGAAAAGTAAACGTCTTCAAAAGAGAAGAACTTAATTCATTAATTATTGTCAACAAGTTACGACTGGTCAATAAAGTGAAAGCGTGTTTCAGAGGAAATCTGAAGTGTGTTTCGAGACACCACTAACATCGTGTTGTGAAAATAAAGTCATTTATCTTATTGTGCTTCATCACACAGTAAAAACGTGACATCAATAAAAAAATCTGATACAACAACACGATGTTGTTATTCTGACAGTTAGGCCATTTAGAAAATAATTCAAATGCAGCATGTTGTGAATACATAGTTCTTTATATAGACTTTTTATTGTTTTATAGATTATTTTAATTATTCTTTCAAAGTCTTGATTGAAGCTAACTGTATTGAGATAGAGTATAGTTCAGATCAAAGTCTTGATTGAAGCTAACTGTATTGAGATAGAGTATAGTTCAGATCAGAGTCTTGATTGAAGCTAACTGTAAACATCCCTACATTTAGTTCCATTGGAATGTCAGTAGTACAGTTTTAGGGTGACTTCAGGTCATTTTTTAAGTATATAACACTTGAGAAGTGATGGACTCGGTCTGTCTGTGTGTGTGTACTGCTGGAGGGTAAGTCACCGACCATTTTTCTTAATAATGTAGTCAATTTCTTTTAGATTTGTATTCAATTACCTTAACTATTCTGATAGAAGTCTACACATGTAGACTGTTTTAATACGATATTTTCAAACAAGGGATATTTTAATTATGTAGATTTGGTTAGAGTTAAAAATTCCACAACTCCCTTTCTCAATCCCCGAGATAGTACTGTAGTTTAATATAGGCTTAGAATAGAATTAGAGCTAGAGATATTTAGGATTTCTAATTATTTTTACTTTAGTAATAAATAGTTTAAGATAAGACTCCTGTTGTTTATTTCAATGCCTGTAAACTGTACATCCTCATACTAACGCTCGGCTAGGAAACCGCTACCAGATTTTCCAAGTCCCGAAGGTCCTTTAAGCCTAATAAATCCAGTTGAATCCATAACATTGGTGGCAGCGGTGGGTGATCATATTTTTTTTATGATAGGGAAACGGACCCTTGCAAGCTTTCTGGACCGTTTGGAATACAATAAAAATTAAAAGTTTGTGATACGTACATTTTTAGGTTAAAATCAGCAGTGTAAGATTTATGTAGAACATAGGAGATTTATTATTTAATAGAGATGAAATAAATAAAAAGATATTAATTCTGGATTGGGATTTAGATTAATCAGACCTTGGAAGAGAGAGGGAAGTTGTGGAAAAAAGAGAATATTGTTTTTTCAACGTAGTTATAATTTTGAGCAACTATTTTTTTTTTTTCTTGTAAATCTGTGCATGGTAGAGTAAGAGAGTATACTATTTATTTTGTGTAGGAAATATGTCTGTTAGGACTGAATAGGATAAAAATATTAAAACCATTATACATTGGCAAAAACTCATGGCTGAAACGTGGCCTGAAACGGGATATGTCGACGTATGCGAACCGAACTCGTGGCTTGTGGAAGGGGATGACACGCCATCATACTAACATGAATATTTTTGCCGATGGTGATTGTAACCAATAATAATAGTAATAAAATAATTTCTCTGCAATAATAATTGCGAATAAAATAGCATGAACTAATTACCTTCGTGGAAAATTACTTCCATATAATACTGAAGTAACAAATGGTTTTTTTAAATGTCTCAGGGTTTATTAATTACCTCAGGGCAACTCAAGCGATACCAACATAGAACGAAATGTTGAATTAAATGAGAAAATTTAGTAACGTTATATAGGATTATTTTTAGATCTTTCCTGCGAACAGATCGTTTCTGCATGCGTTGGAAAATATATTAATATGGAGATTAAATAAATAAACGGACTGTGTCACTCCTATGTTGGCAATACTAAATGTCAAGTCGAAATCATACCGACGTTGTTTAAATTAGTGAAACATGACAGGTCATATATATATATATATATATATATATATATTTATGTAGCATATGAAATAATTTACGGGGTAACTACAGGGTATTGTTGAGAAAATATTTAGAGAAAGGAGTCTCGGGTTCGAACCTTGGTGACTAGCTTTACAAGATACCAGTCGTTTTATTAGATTTCTTGTCCGAGAACGGTAAGCCGGAGTGTTCAAAATTACCTATAATACAAGTATATTTCTAGTAGGAATGTTAAGAGATGTCCGAGGAATATTTAGTTTGAAATATGTCCCCGTATGCGAGGCTATCTAACGGGATTTTGATGACGGTTCGGGAAATTTTCCAACTTGAATGAGGGAGGTACACTTCAAGTAATTCGCTCTACCCTATATATATGTGACCAAATCATCAGATCAAATATCCAAAATCATAAAGAGTATCAAATTTTTTTCTTAAAACAGATTGATCTGGCAATACGTGTTATGTGTTGGCTAGGATGTCGTCACTAGAAGTCTTGGATTCGAACTCAGGAAAAATGTATTCAGTATTTGGTTAGTCTCTCCAGAATAGCGCAAGATGGACATGGTTTGAAAATTTTTCGAGGTTATTGGAACTTGAACTAATAAATTATTTTACCTTTTTTTACAAGTCAGGAATATTTAGCATTTGTCGGGAGTAAATTGGAAATTTTCCGCAACTCGTATAACTATTTATCGAGGGAAAATATGGAAGTATGGAACTTAGATTCTTTCACAGATTCAATAACAAAATTATTTAAAATAAAATAAAAGTGGCTCACGGAACTCAGTTTCCTTTACAAAAATAAATATTAACTTAGATAAAATCTTGGTTTCAACGGAGTTTACTTAAAGTTAAATAGACCTAAATTATACTTGGATGGGACACCAGTAACGGAAATCAGATTAGATCTCGTAACGGTGTATTGAAAATAGATTCTGAAAACTTTCCACAAATGTCAGCTGATGGTTCGAACTAGGACACATTTTGTCGCATAACGTCCTTATGATTTAGAAACAAAAGAACATAATAGAGGGATGCAGAATTTTAATCTATCTTATCGAATCGGTCGATGAACGTTAATAACCATAAGCGGCAAATTTATGGATACCGGTAGTTGATGAATTATAATGATTAAATGATGTTGATTCATAAAATAGTTAGTACTGCTGAGGGAACCTTGATGCTGACCATTCTTATAATTCTCTGTCCGAGTAGACGACCTTGCCCGCATGAGACTAAGCATTTAAGTAAATAATAATAGAACATTATGTTTGGCAAAATAAACATACACGGATACGCCCGAAGATGTTAATAAAAAAAAAACTAGGAATTACAAACATTATATAACTTAACGTGCCTATAAAATTGTATTTTAAAACATTAGGAAACATGAATAGTCTTTTATATAAGTGTGGCGATAATTACGTCTAATTTAAATCTCACTTCAAAAAAATAATATCCACAAAAATAAATGAATAAATACAGGGTATAGTCTATTAATCCTAACCCCAAGTGATATGATATTACATAACCAGGGATTTTTGCGTTTCTGTTGTGAATTATAATTTTATGTTTTATCTACCTTTATAAATTTTTTTTTTGAATTTTCAACCGACTTTATACATTAATTAGGACTTTTGAGTAAATATTTGAATACCCATATGGTGAATGGTGACTTGCAGTTTCCCCAGAGAGATTTCTATGCAGGGAAGAGTTTGGATTAAGCAAGAGTGTCTAGTTGTTTTAGGATTATCTTTTACTGCGACTACATATTTAAAACAATATAATTTCGATAGGTGGCAGCATTTTTTTTTGTAAGATTGTGAACTGTTCCGATAAACTTTATAATATTATTGGATTATTTAATCTCATAGTGAAGTGAGCAATCTAGTCGTAGATCTTTTAGACATTTTATTGTAGCAAGCGAAGTGATAATTGAAACGTGGTGATAACGCCGGCGCACTGTAAGACCCTGAACTCTGGAAATAATTTCTTGTCATTCAAGTGCAATTTTTGAATATTTGAGTAGTGAAGCAGACTTAGTGGTTTAACCTAATCCGTAAACGCTCGATCATCATAAAAAAAAAAAAAAACTTTCATTACGTATATTCCAGATGAAGGAAATATTTGAGGAATGAGAACATGTGGGAAGTTAGAACTCAATCAATGGATGCTTTAATAATAATAAATAACCACAATAAACAATGATATCATTAGAATAATAAATAATAACCTTACTAAAATAAGCTAAAATCTGTGAATTTAAACTAACTAATTTAAAAGTAAAACATGGATGGTAAATGAAACTAACTGAGGAAGCGAGTAGATAATCTTAATCGCTGCAATCAATTAAACCCAAAGATTATGAGAACCCGCAAATAAATATGGACTAACTACGAGTAATCTCACAAAACTAAATTAAATAATATTACTGAGTAAATAATTAATAATAAAGCAGTTTGGCAGGTCTAAAGGAGCATCAGATTTACGAAGACAGGTCATGAGGTAAAGAGGATGACCGAGACTCAGTGAATAATCAACGGGCAATCTGAGCTATAAAAGTAAACCAGGATAACTAATCGACCTAATAATGAAAAAAATGATAATAAAAATAGTAATAATCATAATAATAATAAGATAATAATAATAACCTTAATAACTATATTAATGAAAATAAACAATGATACCAAACATCAGTAATAACCATAAAAGTTGACAGTCATACTGCATAATAATAATAATAATTCACAGAAAAATTACCAATAATAATAATAATAATAATAGTAATACCAGTAAGAAATAAAAACTAATTGCAATAACATAATGATAAGCATAATACGTTATATTCAAAATAATAACTAGTAATGGGAGAAATAATTAGATTAAAGGATGGCGGATACTATTACAAAGGAAAGAGGCCTAAATGATCGTAATACTGGAGATACCCGATAGGACTAGCAGTAATCCTTATATCGTATTTAAAATAATAATAATAATAATAATAATAATAATAATAATCATAATAATACTGACAATATACTATATTAATAATATTAACAAAAAGATAACAGACATCGGTAATGAACAATAAACCTTAAACGATCATAATAATAATAAGACAAAAAAAAATCAAATTACCAGTATTAATAATGTATAATGATAGTAATAAAACCACAGTAAACTTACAACTAACAATAATAAATATAATAACACTAATTAATAATTCGCGGTAAATTAATAAAACACACAATAATAATAATGATGATGATGAAATAAGAGCGAAACTACCAGAAATAAGACTTGAGTTTATGAATAAAATAAAAGATAACGGAAACCACAATCTCAATTTCAGCAATTAGGACTCATTTAAGAGTGAATGGGTTTCCGGGATAAGTAGTAGGCTAGTTTTGCGAGAAGATAACGTGAAAGCAATCCAGATAGAGGCATGTAGTATGTTAAGCTATAACGGAAGACGAATGATAGGTTCAATTAACCAACAGTTATTGCCAACACGGAGGGTAGAAATTATTTCACATCGCAAGTAATAAGGAGTGACAACAGTTCAGATTAAGAAGGGAGGATGTGCATTATCCAACTTGGTTTGAAAATGTATTACAAAGAGAACGGAAAGAGGGGCATGGGAACTTAGGAAAATTTATAAACTTTTTGAAACGCAATGAAGAATAGGACAAGCGCTGAAAGATTCCCCAGAATTATCGAGTGACAAACATGCAGAAATGATCGAAAACAAATAAATTAATTTATTCCCATAGCATATTTAGAAAATGGAGGTTAGGATACTTCAACCGATAGTTGGGTGTCTTAATCGATCTAGTGGAGAGTATTATCATATACATTTTGGGGAGTTCAAGGGCTACACTGAAGTAATATTTCTAATGGAAATTACACAAACAATTATTATACTCGGCTGAATTCATGACACTTGACTGAGGTGCATACAGGAGTGAAACCAGAAAGAATCTGCGCGCCAGAGATTTTCTCCCTCTGTATACCCTGATTAGTCATATCAGTGGACCTAGTGACCAGCTGAGAATAGACCACAACACACATATACACACATTGGATTTGAAACTTATTTTAATAGTAAAATGACCACTAGATCGCCTTAAGGCTCGCCAGACTTGGGCCCACAAGTCACTCGGAACCATATAAAGATAAACGAGGCGAACAGACGGTAAACCTAGGTCAATCTGGGGCTAAGCGATGATTAGGGAAATCGCACAGAAACCCAAAAGAAGTTAGAAAGAGTACCTGATTTAGGATAGACAGCAAAAGGGAGACATATCACTTCGAGGAGGCCTAGCCTACGCTAGAGCTAACTGGGATAGAGATGCGAAACAGCGACCTAGGAGGAAGGGAAAACAGTGCACATGACGAGAGAGACAGAGGAATAGGGAAGAGTTAGGGAAGTGCGCAATCGGAAGGATGGGACACGCACCGATAATAAAAGGATCTGGAGTCACAGACCTCCTCGGTGATCCTGGGGCACTGACCATAAAACCTTGCCGGATTGGCACTGAAGTTTAGGACCAGGGAAACAACGGCAGGTAGAGAGTTAGGGCATCGGAGAACGAATATTAAACGAGAACACGGATTCTCGAGGAAATAAACATTAGTTGATACATGGGTGTTTAGGAAGCGAAAGTGGGCAAGAAACCGACCCCCGTCAAAGGGATTAGGAAAAATTCATCCCTATGGACGCAGGCGATGTTCGGTGAGGTCCCTAGCTTACCTAAGGTGTAATTTAATGAGTTAAGGGCGACTCAGGGGGGGCGCGTGTTAGGAATGCGGCGAACCGAGATGTGGGCAAGAACCGACCCCCGTCAAAGGGATTAGGATCCAATTCATCCCTTATTGACGCCGGCGTTGTTCGGTGAGGGCACTAGCTGTACCTAAGGGAACTTATGATTCAGGCGATCAGGGCGCGCGTTAGGACGAGGAGTGCATGTGGGCAAGAACCGAACCCCCGTCAAAGGGATTAGGCTCAAAATTCACCCCTATTGACCGCAGGCGCGGTTCGGTGCGGTCACTAGCCTTACCTAAGGACTTGAGGGAGGAGAAGATGCCAGGAAATCCGCCGGCGGTGAGAAGCGGAAAGAAATACCGCGAAGAAAGGACGTACGCACAGATATAGAATGTGGTCCTAACGGGTAGATAACAAATACTAGCAAAAATAACACGGGAAACATTAGTGCACTAGAGGGAACAGAAGGAAAATTGGGAAACTCGCCATCATACGTTGTGCCATCGACAGACAGAGCAAGAGGGGGTCAGACTGAGCGGGAGTACTGTAGGGACAAGTTGGGCCCCGAATGGTCAGGGCTGTGATGGGTCCCCTTCCCTTGAGGCGATTCGCTCGAGCCTTACTTGGGCCCGAAGGAGTAAGGAACTAGCACCGTCCCCCATTGAGCGATAGCTCGACGAGTCCGCAAATAATAAACGGAGGGGGACTATGACCTCAGGATGGAAGGGACGAGGACTACATAAACGAGGGTTAAACACCTATGTGGTGTAGATAAGTTTTAGGCACATAAGCATTCTAACGTAAAGTAGTGACCTTAGGATTAAAGCGGTTAAAGCTAGGAGGAGTCCGAGTGGAAGAAGAATTAGGGAAAGAACCTGGATCGGGCGTGGGTTATATTTCAGGAGTAGAAGATGAACAAAAATCGAACCCCAATAAATGAGATGTATGTAATGGGAAATCAAGGAACCCGGAGTAGAGTAGCGAAAAAAAAAGTCTAGTTAAATGCAGTAGATCAAGAACAATCAGGAATATTA
>JASPKZ010002270.1:0-33620 GCA_030220185.1 Diploptera punctata | reverse complement strand
ACAGTGCGCATGAGTGTCGTTAGATGGCAGCACGTGCGATATGACCAACCTTGAAATAAAATTCCCAAACGTTTATTATAAGTAGATGTACACTAACTTCTCCCTCCTAACCTAAAAATAAATTACATGCATACAATTCACTGAAGTGTACACTAATCTGACGTACCATAAGTAATACTAACATAACAAAACAAAATAATGAAATTGAGTTATTGATGGTGGCAACATTGGAAGAGGATAGAAAGTAGCTAGTGACTATGGTTCTTTGTTTACCGTGTGAATAACGTAAAAATTGTAAAATAATGTTATAAATATCATTGTAAAACGTTTAAAATGTTAGTAAAGGCACAAGAAGTACGAAGAATAACAGTATTACAACAATGTATTATGGAAATTAAGGGAAAGGTAATGTACTGTTGAGGCTCAGACATGAACACACAGACAATAGAAGTATTGTATACTGACCACTGCAACAGCCTCTGACTCTATCATCTCAGCAGCAGACATGACGGCCAGGTAGGACACGTTGATGAGAAAGTAACAGAGCGTGACAAGCGGGATGCCTATGATGATGGAGCGAGGGAGATTCCTACAAACAACGTTACAACAAGATTACTGACTGTCATCACACTGGTCCCTCTTACTTCTATGTATTCACAAATATCTTTCTCACACTTACAGCTAATGTGGTCTGTAGACATCGGCAGTCACATTCACTGCGTCCCCACCCTCAGTACCTTGCTTATCAACACATCACATTTTGTGGTGAAGAGACAGGACAACTCAGCTTACAAGACATTTTTAAATATAACTAGAAGTCCCGGCCACGCGTTGCTGTGGCTAAGGTATACGTTAAAATTTTAAATTAAGTTGCTGTCTTTCAGCCAATTACTTCAAACTAATACTTACACACGAAATTAATAATATTGAAAATAAAATAAACACTGAACACACTTAAATTATGAAATAATCAATATTTGTAATTCAATTGAAATTCGCGGTTGCAACAAAAAGCACAGCCATCTGGACCTCTCTTTGTTAAATAATAACCAATTACCTTACCAAATTACCTTAGACCGCCATCTGTTAGAATCGTATGGAACTCACAGATAATTACACCGCCATCTGTTAGAATCGTATGGAACTTACAGATAATTATAACTCTTTGTTAAATAATAAAAAATTATTTACAATAAAAAATAATGCGACTATAAATTTAGTTATAAACTACCCTAAGTCTCAAGTTGGATCAAACTGCACACAGTGTGCAAAATTTTATTAAAATCGGTTCAGTAGTTTAGGATTCCATTGCGGACAAACAACGTGACACGAATTTTTTATATATTAAGATAATTGAAAATAATGAAATAAATATAAATGTTCTTCCTTTATTAATACCGTTATATCCAATCTAACCCTTAAATTGGCAAAATAGTAATTTCTGGTATCGGTTATTTAAATGTGGCGGACCGCACTGAAAACGAAATCGTACATAACTGTTATTATTAGGTATATTGTGTAATTCCACACACATTTCAGTAATTTATTATCGTTAGCTTTCTTCTGTTTTATTAAAACTGTTAGATTTTTAAGGGGACCCGGATGGCCACATGTGATGAAAAAATGTATTTTCATTTTTTTATAAATTAAAATACTAGAAAGATTCCTCTTTAATATGATATAATTATCTTGCCTGTATCTTGTTTCTAAGTGTGTTTATTATTTGTTTTAAATATTCCCCGTCCCTTTAAAATGTGGGCGTGAGCCGTCAACTCTCTCCCATAGTTAGCATTCATTTTTTCAATATATAAAGAACATTTTCTTCTAAACTATTAAAGCTAGAGACCAGGGCTTCAATATAGCGCTCATATACAATTGTTACCATATTGATGTTGTGATAGCTCAGTAATTAAAGAATTTAGGTTGCAAAATACAGTGTAAAAAACTGAAAGAAAATATTTTTTTTTTTAAGATTTAAGATTTATTTAGCCTGGTGGAGTTAAGGCCATGTGGCCTTCTCTTCTACTCACTAGGACAAACATATATTACATAAGAATATAACAATCTTAATTAACTCTAATATTAAACACTAAGTAAAATTTGATCAAAATATAATATCTAATATACATATTACGATCTATAATGCAACCATTAATATTAGTTAAAATTAAGACTAAAACTAATAATAAAATGTATACAAGCAAGACATATTAAATTGTCCCTGTCTAGTGTATATAAAAAAACAGGAAAATAATGAGATATAGAAAACTAATTTTACGATTATACAATATTTAAAACAAAACAAATAAAAATATTTTGTTATTCTTAATATTATTTACATAAATAATTAAATATATTAATATTGCTAAAAGAATACTATCAGTGAGGTGTATAAGTTAGTTTGTTATTAAATAATTCTTTAGTTTGTTTTTGAAGGATGTTATAGTTCGACAGTCTCTGACATAGGGTGGAAGGGAATTCCATGTTTGTAAAGAAAAAAAAATATTTTTGATATAAATGCATATCTATATAAATCCTTATGATAGAAGACTCTAAATATATTAACCTTTCCACTGTCAAAATGTCAACTTGATAGGATTAATAGTTCAGGAGAAAATGTCCCTTATATTTAACATTATAAGTATAGGATGTTCCGGGTCCCCTTAAAACAATTAATGTATCCTATAGGATAAATTGCGAATTTAAGGATCAACTAACTCATTGGCACTATGAAACCGTACGTTCATGGCCATTCGAACGTAAGTTCTCCATGCATCCCTATCCTGAGCTAATGTTTTCCAATCATCCCCTGTATAATCTACTTCCCTGAAATCATGGTTAATGTTATTCTCCAACCTAATTTTTGATCTACCAACTGGGCGTTTTACCTGTGGTTTTCCTACAAGAAGCTTCCGTGCACGTCTTTCATTCCCCATTCGTGCCACATGTCCTGCCCATCGCAATCTACAAGACTTAACTGTTCTTATTATATCAGCCTTCCAATAAAGATCAAGTAGCTCACAATTATGTATCTTCCCCATTCACCTGTCTCTTTTTGGCCCAAATTTTCCTAAGAACTTTCTTCTCAAATGCTCGTAATTTTTTTTCCCTCCCAAATAGGGGTCCATGTTTCGCATCCATATAACTGGGAGAATAATAGTTTTATATATTTTTAGTTTAACGTTTTTTGAAAGGAGTTGGGACGACAAGAGTCCCTGTAATACATAATAGCATGCATTTTCAGAATTGAGGCTATGTTCAATTTCTTTGTGCATCTCATTCCTGTTTGTAATTATTGTTCCTAGGTATTTAAAATTTCCCTCATTTGTTATTAACTGTCCATTTCCATTATATAATGTATTTCTATGTGCGAACATGCATTTAGTTTTATTGATGTTTTGTCCCAATTTCTTAGTGTTACTCCATAGAGTGTGTTGGTCCTTAGATATTACTACATCATCAGCATAAATTAACAACTTATTAATACAAATGAATTGTACGCCCTGTATAACTTATATCCTCTAAATATTCGATGGCATCCTCTAGCACAAAATTTACGTTAGAATGCAAATTAATTGCTTTGGTACGTGTTGCTTTAAGACACACCAGTTTGTCTCGCTCAACGTATATTAGTTTATTTCACATTAAACTTTTGAATGGCTACCAATTTGGCCACACACGATTGCGAGTAAACTCTATTCACGAATCACAGCGTGAAATAATTTGTTTTTTTAGCCAGAGGCAAATTGTTGGCAAAGTGTTCACAGACACTTCTAACGCTGAATTATAATGTTATTGGGCTTAAATACAGACCTGTCTTGAGACCCCGGTGCCGATTTATATCACATAGAGACTTTTTTTCAAAATTCATAATGATGATGATTAACTGGCTGGCACTATCGATTCCGGAAATTCATTGCCGCGCAGACATAAGCTCTCCATACATCCCTATACTGATTTAATGTTTTCAAATCATTTTCTGTATAATTGATCTGCCTCTAATGTACTAAGCATCTTCAATTTTAAGATTTTGTAGCCATTCCCAGTGGAATGGGGCGGGAATGAAATTATTATCATTATTATTGTTATTATTATTGTTGTTGTTTATTTTATTCCTATTATTATTTAAAATATAATAATTATTATTACTTAATTTTCATTATTATAATTGTCAGATTAATATTATTATTGTAATTTTTATCATCATCATCATCATCATCATCATCGCTGCTCTCATCGTTATCAATATTGCCATAATAATAATAATAATAATAATAATAATAATAATAATAATTCCATGGCGCGACAGGCCTAGAAGGCCCTTAGCCTACCAGCCGGCTGCTGGCCTCAAATCCACATGTTAATCACAGAGGTAGATGATCACCTAGCCAGTATAGGGGTTGCATGTGGTCAGCATGTCGAGTCCCCAGCCGTTATAGCTGGTCTTCTCAACAGGCTACTAACTGTAGCTGTCCAAACGCCTCACGATTCTGGGTGGGCACCGGTCCCATACTAGCCGAAATTACACGAGAAATGTCTTCCCCCATGGAGACTCGAACCAGCACAAGTCCCGTAGCTCTGCGCCAAGGCTTCCTGCCTTAACCACTCGGCTATGGCGCGGACTATTATTATTATTATCATTATCATTATTATTGTTATTATTATTATTATTATTATTATTATTATTATTATCATTATTATTATTATCATCATTATCATTATCATCATTATTATTATTATCATTATTATTATTATATTATTATTATTATTATTATTATCATTATTATTATTATTATCATTATTATTATTATTATTATTATCATTATTATTATCATTATCATTATTATTATCATTATCATTATTATTATTATTTTTATTATATTATCATTATTATTATTATCATTATTATTATTATTATCATTATTATTATTATCATTATCATTATTATTATCATTATTATTATTATTATCATTATTATTATTATTATCATTATCATCATCATTATATATTATCATTATTATTATTATCATTATCATTATTATTATTATCATTATCATTATTATTATTATTATTTTTATTATATTATCATTATTATTATTATCATTATTATTATTATTATTATTATTATATTATTATTATTATTATTATTATTATTATTATTATTATTATTATTATTATTATTATTATCATTATTATTATTATCATTATCATTATTATTATCATTATTATTATTATCATTATTATAATTATTATTATTATCATTATTATTATTATCATTATCATTATTATTATCATTATTATTATTATTATTATTATTATTATTATCATTATTATTATTATTATTATTATCATTATCATCATCATTATTATTATCATTATTATTATTATCATTATTATTATTATCATTATCATTATTATTATCATTATTATTATTATTATTATCATTATTATTATATTATTATCATTATCATCATCATTATTATTATCATTATTATTATTATCATTATTATTATTATCATTATCATTATTATATATCATATTATTATTATTATCATACTTATTTTTATTATAGTCATTCTTTTATTACAATTATATTTATTACAGTAATTATTATTATTATAATTATTATTATTATTAATTTTTACCATTATAATTATTATTAGTGTATTACCATTATCATTGTTGCAAAGTCCATAGTCATTAATGTAATTTTTTAAATTAATGTTAATTACTAAGATTGGTTGGAAAAACCCCCAATGATGAGAAAATTCTCAAATGAATGAACGAATCATTATCAACATTTTCATTATTACGATTGTCATTATTTATAATAAATCATCATCATTACTTATGAATAACAGCTTAACAGGCCACCAGGCCTAATACATAAAGACTGCGTGATAAGCAACACGTATTATTTGAGTGAAGATGTTAAGGCCTTGGATGAGTGACGTATGTAAGGCCAGTATTTAGGTCACTTACTCAAGATAATGATAAATATAGAACTAGCTGCTGCACTAACCGCATTACACGTTCAATTGATTATTAGTGTTAACACTTACAAGCACAATTTTACAATAAACAGCAATTTATGATCCGAATTTGTTGCTTTATACAATATAGTCCTATCTCACTTCTGTTAAAAAATTGCATGTTCCACATTTTACGTAGGCAGAGTTAAGGCCAAAAATGAGGGAGTATAACATAATGGAAATGGACAGCTAAGGACAAATGAGGGAAGTTTTGAGGAAGTGGCTGAATTCAAATACCTAGGAACAATAATCACAAATAGGAATGAGATGCACAAGAATTAAACATAGGCTCAATTCTGGAAATGCGTGCTATTTATGCATTGCAGAGACTCTTGATGTCCCAACTCCTTTCAAAAAACGTTAAACTGAAAATATATAAAACTATTATTCTACCAGTTATATTATATGGGTGCGAAACATGGACTCTTACTTTAAGGGAGGAAAGGAGATTACAAGTATTTGAGAATAAGGTTCTAAGGAGGATTTTTGGACCAAAGAGAGATGAACAGACAGGTGAATGGAGAAGGCTACATAACAATGAACTACATGATCTTTATAGGAAGCCAGATATAATAAGAACAGTTAAGTCTCGTAGATTGCGATGGGCAGGACATGTTGCGCGTATGGGGAATGAAAGACGTGCGTGGAAACTTCTTGTAGGAAAGCCAGAAGGAAAACGCCCAGTTGATAGACCAAGAATGAGGTGGGAGAACAACATTAACTATGATTTGACGGAAGTAGATTATTCAGGGAATGATTGGAAAGCATTGGCTGAGGATAGGGATGTATGGAGAGCTTATGTCCGCGCGGCCATGAACCTACGGGTTCGATAGTGCCAGTGAGCAAGTAAGTATAACATAAACCATGATATCAGGAGATAAATTACCTGGCGTCCAGATTTGAGAAGTTATCCTGTTATCACAATATTGACACCAGGTCACAAGATAACAGTCTGCTAACAATACTTCTTCATAACACTTCCTCTTATTCTTCTTCCTTCACAGTAACCTCTGCCCGCTCCTGGAATCTCCTTCTCAAGATATCAGGGGTTGCCGCACACTTGGCACTTTTAAGTCTCGCTTATACAGTTACCTGTTGTCTAATAATTAATTTTTCTCTATTTATTTAATTTTATACTATGTCATTAATCTTTTCCTCGTTTTTTATATATCTTGTACATATTATATATTTAATTCGTTAAATTTAGAGTAAATCAAAATACATTATAAATATTAATTGTATTGTATTCATAACTTGTAATCGTTTATATATATATTGTAATTTAGATTTAAGACTTTTCTTTTGTATTTTTTTAAAACCTGGTTGAGTGGTAGACAAGGCCTTAAGGCATTAACTCTGTCAGGTAAATAAAGCTATTATTATTATTATTATTATTATTATTATTACTATAAATTATACAGGTAATTAGAAAACATCAGCATAGGGATTTGTGGAGAGCTTTATGTCCACGCGGCCATGAACCTACGGGTTCGATAATGCCAGTGAATTAGTTAGAACCCTTAAATTCGGAATGTATCCTGTATCAATTGTTTCAATTTATCTAATAGTTTTAATAAAACAGAAGAAAACTAACGATAAGGAATTACTTAAATGTGTGTGAAATTACACAACATACCTAATAATAACAGTTATGTACGATTTCGCCACAATTAAATAACTGATTCCAGAATTTTTTTTTTTTGCTAATCGAAGGGTTAATTAGGCAATGAGTTAGTTGTGCGAATTTTACTGGGTGCAACATCTTTACCACAAAAGTTATTATTTTCGAAATTTTAGCTTTCGGTAATATTTTCATAGAATCTGTTAATTTCAAATTAATTAAACTACATTTATATAACAACCTCTGAGATATTCAATAGTACCAAATTATCTACATACTGTAGGCCCTATATTAAGATATTCAAAGATAGACAATCTTATGAAATATTAAATGTAAAATAATAAATTTTCTCAATAATACTAAACGCTTGTACGAAATTCCTTATAAAACCATTCTCAGAAAATGTGAATGCCGATTTCTACAATAAAATAATACAGACCTGTTGTAATGCAGAGGTCTCATCTCTGCGCCTTGAAGTATGCAGCCGCGCGCAGCAGCCACGTCATTTGGGTTGCAGAACCGTCAGGGGCAACATGAATTTTCATACATCTTAACATTTTGGTTTCGAACAAAGTCTAAACATTAAATTCCCTAAACCAATCACCATGGCAGCAACAACATTAAATAAACAGAAAATAAGTCAAGGCCTAACAGAGCGCCAAAACTTAAGGGTATCTGACCGTGGCAACTGTCTTCTCAGTCTGTCTGAATTTACAGACGAATCAACATTGTTTTACAAGTTTTTGTTTTGTTTTTTTAATTACAAACACCATTATATAATAAAATGAAAACTAGTAACTAAAGCTGTTGTATTCCTTAAACATCTTTAAGACGGAACGTGTTTAAAATGGCGGCGCAAGAATGTTAATATAAACTTATGTTGTAACTTTAATAGTGGCAACTGTTTATTTATTACTGGTATACAAGTGACAGTCCTGTGAAACTTCTACAGTCCTTCAATGTAGTATCCAGCATGTCTACAATGTAGCAGGGGTACTTCTTAGAATTCAAATTTATTTGGGACCACATAATAAGGCGTTGTTATACAGTGGTTAACGGTAACTCAAAGGGTGGCAGGTACATGTACCTAGCGAAGCGAAACTAATGCTTATTATAAAAGTGTAAATTTGATTGACGTGTTGAATATGGTCAGATTTGCAAAACAATAAATTTTGTTAAAAGGAATACGTGAGCCAATTTTAAAACTTCCTTGGGAAATGAAATAAAAAGGCCAAGAAATTTTATTGTTGACAGAGTGTGGCCAGTAGCTACCATACGAGTACATACACAGTGGGGCCAGTAGCTCCCTTACGAAAAGAGATTGTGGCCAGTAGCTCCCTTACAGAGAGGAGCCAGTAGCTCCCATACGAGTACATACACAGTGGGGCCAGTAGCTCCCTTACCAGTACATACAGAGAGGAGCCAGTAGCTCCCATACGAGTACATACAGAGTGGGGCCAGTAGCTCCCTTACGAAAAGAGATTGTGGCCAGTAGCTCCCTTACAGAGAGGAGCCAGTAGCTCCATACGAGTACATACAGAGAGGAGCCAGTAGCTCCCATACGAGTACATACAGAGAGGAGCCAGTAGCTCCCATACGAGTACACACAGAGAGGAGCCAGTAGCTCCCATACGAGTACACACGAGAGGAGCCAGTAGCTCCCATACGAGTACATACAGAGCGGAGCCAGTAGCTCCCATACGAGTACACACAGAGAGGAGCCAGTAGCTCCCATACGAGTACATACAGAGCGGAGCCAGTAGCTCCCATACAAGTACACACAGAGAGGAGCCAGTAGCTCCCTTACAGAGAGGAGCCAGTAGCTCCCATACGAGTACATACAGAGAGGAGCCAGTAGCTCCCATACGAGTACACACAGAGAGGAGCCAGTAGCTCCCATACGAGTACACACAGAGAGGAGCCAGTAGCTCCCATACGAGTACATACAGAGCGGAGCCAGTAGCTCCCATACGAGTACACACAGAGAGGAGCCAGTAGCTCCCTTACGAAAACAGAGTGGGCTACTTTATCATATTACGAGTATTCAGAGGAGCCTGTTGCTCCCATATTATTACCTAAAGTGTGAATCAATCTATCGTACGTAAAATATACTAGAGAAGTCTAGATTTGCTCAAGTAGTCTACAAGACATTATTAATTTGTTGTGAATATTGTGTTTTTCATAAGAGGTTAACAAAATAAACCCTTTTTAATTAATTACACAACTCATTGTTACTGATTATCGAATTCCTTGTCCTTCACACCAGTAGAACCCAGAAATAAGCTTAATCTAAAACACGCCCTGAAGAGACCCTTGTGCACACTAAAACTTGCCGCAACAACTCGTTGCCAGCGATGTCCAAGTCGTAGTATCCCTGTAGCAGCTCCTGTTATGTTGATGTTTCTGACTGGCCACCTTAATGCCAGCAGAATCTCGGGAACAGCCTGGAATCAAACGTCACGAAGTGGTTCCTTCATCTTAGGATCAAATCGTAATCACAGGAGCTTACGTCCCAAGAATTTGGTGGCTGGAAAAGCACTTCCCACCCCCCAGCGACGGTACAGATCAGCTAGAGGGTGTGCCGTGTGCGCTCTAGCATTATCCTGCAAAATTATTGGAGGTTCTGCAAAAAATTTGGGCGCTTCATTCGCAACGTTGGGCACATTACATTTTCAACCAAGATCTCTTTTCCTGCTTTGTAAACAGCGAAACACAACAGCTTAGAGCGGCAATTCAGAGGAGACAAACTTCCTCTCTCCAAAACTCGTGCGCTTTGAGACGTACGGACGAGCCCATTTACTCTAAGATAGGTCAGACATATATCAACATGTGACAGAAGTTACAACAATTAACTCCGCCTGGTTTCGCTTCTACAGCGGTGTTGCCACTATTTTTGTTACAGCTCACGTATTTATGTGTTGAGGTTATATTCGGTGTCTACTATGTAGTATCGGTGAAGATATATATTTTTTAGAAATCTTATCACGACAACAACCTCAATATCTTGGGAATTCGCAAAAATGGATGAATTATTCGTATGTAAGTTTTTGCCAAACTCAATTTCTTTTTAAACAATTTTGAGGTCCGAAATATGTTTTTGTTAATTTTCCATTCGTTGCTTCTTTGTGTTAGTATATTCTTTCCGAATGTGTGAAATAATTGAATGTCGCAGCAAATAAGAAACAGATAATTTGGGAAATCTTTACAACATGTGATGCGAAAAATGTTCTTAAGTTCCAATCATACACCATGCGTATGCGCCAACAAACGCGAAGCTGTTTACACTATGGAATCACGGGAAGCAGCCAACATATACACGATATTTAACGAACTTAAAAGTTAAACTAACGCAATGTAAGCACTCTAACCTATGAAAGAACGCAATACGCAAAAACAAATAGTAAATTCTGAAAATTTTAAGTGCTCGTGTACATTTAATTAGAACATACTCTATGTTGGCTGCGCTGAATATTCGTTAAAATCAATACGGCTGCTACTTATTCATCGTACGCATGTAGTTAAATATGATAGAAAAATATATTGAAATAATTGTTAGAAAAAATGTAAAACTCATTGTAAATGGTGGAAAATAATTCGAAAAATGCTCAGCCTCATGGGCTAGTGGTCAGCGATTCTGACTGCTGTTCATGAGGTCCGCGGTTCGATTCCCAGTCAACCCATAGGATTTTTTCCTTAAAGGGAATTATTCTTGTGGTTGACCATGGTCTGGAATTTGGGTTAAGAACTCTCCTGGCGCTTCATTATCATTTATCACCCATCATATCATCGAAGTAACGTAACTGCGCTTTCTAGGCGCACCAACTTCAGAAGTGGGTTACTATTAAATCAATACAAAGAAAGATCACCAGAAATGTCGAAATGATAACCTGGGACATTGAATTAAAAAATAATAATTTGAAAAATGAACCCTAAGAATAAAATTTGACAGGAATTTATGAACGAATTAAAAAAAATCGCGTCACATATTGTAAAGAATAGCCGATTACCATCATGTCCCCTTAATGTCGACAGAAACATTTTCTTGTTGAACAGTGTAGCTTTATCTTTGTTACGTAGAAGTAGATTTCCTATTGTTAAAATCGTCTCAAAATTCAGACACACTGTAGACTCAACATAAGCAATAAGCATGCACACCTATCAGAATAATATATCAATCATGTGAGTATGTAATGTACCACCTTCCCTTGTACATTGTTTATATGCTATATGACAGAGGTAAAGTTTTGTTCTCACTCTGTGAACAACCCAACATCAATGTGATTGGTTTTATCAACTGTGATTTATGTTCATTTTAATTTATTATATTAAGGTTAGGTGGCAGCACTACCTAAACCGGGATGTTAACCCAAGATCTGAAGGGAAACATTTCTGCCTACATTTGAAATTGAACTAAAGAACTTAAGAAGACATTTTCTAACTTAACCGGGATTAGAACTCAAGACCTGAGAGAAAAATTTGTGAATAAACCTGGATTTGACTTTCAAGACTTGAAGATAATTATTTTTTCTTAAATAAGATTGGAACCCAAAATACGAAGAAAAAATTGGTTATTCTATGACAGGTATGAGTCTGCGAATCTTGCAAGCATATCGATGACTTAAGGAATGACATTCGTGGTCTCCAACATGTTTATTCACGTTTCCGCTATAGTAAATTAACAACATGTTTATTAACGTTATATTAATTAATTTTCTGCATTAACAGACAGGTGAATGCAGAAAATACATAACAGTGAACTACATGGTCTATATAGGGAGCCAGATATAATGAGAACAGTCAAGTCTCGTAGACTGCTATGAGGACATGTGGCACAAATGGGGAATGAAAGAGGTGAATGGAAGCTTCTTGTAGGAAAACCAGAGGGACAAACGACCAATTGGTAGACCAAGAATTATGTGGGAGAATAACATTATCTATGATTTGAGGGAAGTAGATTATACAGGGGATGATTGGAAAACATTAGCTCAGGATAGGGATGTACGGAGAGCTTATGTCCGCGCGGCCATGGACCTACAGGTTAGATAGAGCCAGCGAGTTAGTTATTTACGTTAAATAATACAGTTAAGCTTAGATTAAATAAATATACTCATACCTGGCATAGAATCCTCCCAAAAAAATTCTGCCTAAACAGGGATTTGAACCAAAGACGCGAAGAGAAAAATTTCTGAAAATACCTGGATTTGATTTTCAAAACCTGAAGAGAATTCCGGCTTGGGATTTCAACCCAAGACCAGAAGACAAAACATTCAGCCTAAACCGGGATCTGAATCCAAAACCTGGGTAGAAATAATTGACTCTAAAACAGGATTTGATCCCCAGGTGCAGCGGTTAACAAAGTATCTCAATGAATTTTATTAGAGTGCCAGTATTTTACGCTGAAGTGTTGCGTTCAAATCCCGGTTTAAACAGACATTTCTCTCTTTAAAATATTTTTTGAATAGCAGAATGAATAGAAACACCTAGTAGAGAAGAAGAGAAGAAAACAGTTTTTTAAGGGTAGATGGCTGTGAAGAGGGGTAAAAAATATTTTATGATAAAACAATTATATCTCTGTTTATAAATTCTTCACACTATTCCAATTTTTGCATTAATTAAGAATATATTTACGTTTACGTACGAATCAAATTCGGCTAATTTCGTAATACCAAGCTTTTAGACTATCATACCTTATAATTATGAACATTTAAGAACAGTTTTGACTTACGGTAGTGAGATATGGAGCCTCAGTAAAATATCATAGGGGCCCAAAATAATTTTGAAAAAAAAGTACTGAGGAAAATTTGGGCCCATAAATATTAATGGTCAGTGGAGAACACGATAGAACAAAGAATTGTACGACAATGCAATGAACCTGGCCTTGTCACTTTTATTAAATTAAATAAATTGGAATGGGCTGGCCGTACAAATGCTCTCAACAGACCGAGCACCAAACAAGGTGCTTACAGCAAGTTTTATGGGGAATAGACGGGTTAGAAGACCGAAAAAAAAAAGATGGGAGGATGGTATTAAGAGAAGAAGCTGCAAACCTACTTACTTGTCGCAACTGGAGCTTTGCTGCTCAAAATAGAAATGATTTGAGGGAGAAGTTAAGGGAGGCCAAAGCTCGAATTTGAGCCAATCAGCCATTGGATGGATGGATTATGAACATATCTGTTTACAGTCTTAGGAATGTTAAAGTTAAGGATGTATGAATTAAATATATGCTGATTATTAATTAAATAAAAATAAAACTTGGTTTTATTTGATTTTCATATTTATTAAGATATAATTTAGTTACAGCTGTTTCGGTACACTGTACCTTCTTCAGACATGTTAACAAATTAATGAATTATAAATAATTTTTACTCCTGGCGCGACAGGCCTACAAGGCCCTTAGCCTACCAGCCGGCTGCTGGCCTCACATCCACATGTGTCAATCACAGAGGTAGATGATAATCAGCCAGTGTAGGGGTGACATGTGGTCAGCATGTCGAGTCCCCAGCCGTTATAGCTGGTTCCTCAACCTGGAGCCGCTACTTATTGTAGCTACCCAATTGCCTCACGATGCTGGGTGGGCACCGGTCCCATACTGGCGGAAATACCATGAGAAAATTTCTTCCCCCATGGAGAATCGAACCAGCGCAAGTCCCGTAGCTCTGCGCCAAGGCTTCCTGCCTTAACCACTCGGCTACGGCGCGGGACAATTATTAATAATACATTCATTAATTTGTTAACATGCCTGAAGAAGGTACAGTGTACCGAAACAGCTGTAACCAAATTATATCTTAATAAATATGAAAATCAAATAAAACTGCAAGTTTTATTTTTATTTAATCAAATAAGTAATGGAATTTCATCAAGTAAACACCAACTCAATTGATTATATGATGATTTGTCGAATATATATGACATGAATTACATATCCATTTTTTTTTAGGTTTGAGGAATTCAGGTAATTTCGTGTTGGTATTAGAGTAAATTCGTGACAAACTTTTTCTCTCATGTTACACCCAATGAAATTGAAATCCCATTTATAAACAGTGAACCCTCGACACTTTTCATGGAACCACAGATCACTGTATCCGTTCACCTTTAGCGTCGAAAAATATATTCTCAAGAATATCTTCACAAACACAGACAAGTATTAAATCTAACAACTGCTAACAAGAATGGAAACACTTCCTCTACAAGTTAACATAAAATACACCCAAGGAACGCTGTTATCACAAATATGAAAACACAGCAAGCAAGTAGACTTTCTGCCATCTACGAGACAGAAAAATAATTTGTTTTTCTTGTCAGTACAATTTCGTTACAAACGAAAGAAAAAATATAACGAAATTATCCGTGTCACGAAATTAGCCGAGTTTACCCTATATATAAAAACAAGAGCCTTCAAATAAAGTCGCAATCCTTAATTAACATAAACTGCAATAATGTAATTTCATTAAAATCAGAGATTTAATTGTTTTGTTTAGGAGCTATTTTTTACTCCTGTTCACTACCGAGTCCCCTTAAAAGAACTATAAAGGGAATCGTTCATTTGAGAAGAATCCGATTCTAGTAAGTTATGATACAATAACACAAGAATGTGAATGACCAGACATACCTGAGAGAACTAGGATGACGAGCACGGTGAGGTACCCTTAAAGCTGGTCGTGTGACTGTAATTTGAAACATGAGATAGCCACCACGGGAAAAAATAAACTAAACAAGAAAGTAAAGCAAGCTTCTACCATTAAACTACTGCACACTACGAATTTAACATCAAATCTTAATTTATTTCTTACAAAAATTGATATAATTTGATGCAATGATTGCTAGCTGAAGGCTATTGCAAAAGACAGCGTTCTGAGTCCGCACATCGCATGGGAACAACAAGTGTACGAGAACTGTTCAACAAAAAAATATCATTATTTCCTTTCACAAAATACATTTAGTCAACCTCAGAATTTTGATGGCCCTTCTCTAAGTGGTCTCATTTGCATGCAGTGCCCCCGTCCCAGCATTTCCTGCCAGTCTGCAAAGCAGGGGGCGGCTATTCAGGAGAAATAGGTGACGTATTACCCGTTTAAGGAGTAAGCGCAGTTGTTGACGGGGGGGCGCTGCAGTCGTGTTTATGCAGGAATAGAACACGTGACACTGCTATCTATGAGTGCAGAGGGGAATGGGACGTGGGACGCTGACAGTGTAACACTGCCTTATATGACGTCACGTGTAGCAACAAACACAGCTTCGTGATTCTTCCGCCTGCAGAGATATTTTGAATGACTAATATCACTTCATCTTACTTTTAACAGAATTATTTTTAAACTTTGTTTTCCTTTTCACGAATAATGTGTTTTAATAAAACATCGATCCATAGTAATTCTACCCGAGGGCAGGTCTTTCACTGCAATCATACCATTTTCATGCTATGCTTTGCAGCTTTACTAGGGAATGTAGGTGTGGTAGCTTTCCGTTGCTTTCCACACCGGTGAAGGACGATGATGATGATGATGACCATATGATTTCGGGGACCGTTTGGGCCTTAAAGTTTTGTCTTACAGGTGAGGAAAAACCCCAATAAAAACCTCACCCAGAAAAACTGTCCCGACCGGGGATCGAACCCGGGCCTGCTGCGTGACAAGGCAGCACGCTACCTCGAGACCACAGCGGTGGACGTAATAGAAACATATTACTGCATTATTGTACGAGCCAGGACTCATCGTTGTGACAAAGAGCGTCCGCGCCACGTGGTGTCATTCTGACCTGTGCTAGCGCTGAAGTGAAGGATTTTTGCTTCCAGCTTGCTCCTACATCTGGGGTCAGAGCTTACCTTGATGGTCGCCATGACAACCGTGATGTCACCCGCCGATGTCTAACGTAACAAAATACCACAAGTGAAGTAGGGAGAGGAAAATAGCCACCTGCTTCATGGATCTGTGTAAGAAAATTATCTTGCATTCAGCTGTTGTTGTGGTGGTTTAAATATGAATCGTGTTTATGACGTAGTGTGTGTTTTATTGGAAACATCCTTTTCACGTTGGAAAGATGAAGATAAAAAGGAAGTTTAAATTGTGGGCGTCCTACTGAATCTCTACAAATATGTGGTACAAAAGAAGTTAAACATTCAGTTAAACGCTACAATCTTAGTTTCAAACAGTCATTGTTTAAGGAATTTCCATGGTTGTGCTACTCTCAAACCCTAAAGAAATTGCTTTGTTGACCTTTCTTGCTTTTTTAGCAATAAATTCAACTTTTGGAATAGAGATAACTTATACTGCAGTTAATGAAGACATACCCATTCCATGAAGATATCACCGACAAGTTTTCAGCCGAAAAGGACCGATGGATCTATTTCATGTACAAGAAATAAGTAAGTTTAATAATAATTAAGATAACACATATCATAAATAAACATTTTTACGTCATACATTATTTTGAGTAGGCTTAAAATGTGGACAATATATTTTTGTGTCCAATATTAAGTTTTGATTCTCTTCCTCCATTCATCTCTATCCTTCCAGTCACCATCCTGCAGTTCTCTTTCCTTCATCAAATTCATAATTCCCTCTATCCATGTCTTCTTAGGTCTCCCTCTTCTTTTCCTCCCATTTGGAATCCAGTGCAAGCTCCTAACTTGCAGTCTATCTTCATTCATCCTCTTCACGTGTCCAAACCATTGTAATTGTTTATTTTCCCACAAATGGTATAATTGTTTCGTTAAAGTTCATTTTTTCTCCAACAATACTGTTTCTGAACCTGTTTATTTAGAGCTTCTTATAAAAAAATTAATTTATGTAGATTGAATTTTGACTTAATTTTGGTATTTATTGTCCACGTTTCTGCTCCATATGTCATTAAACTTATTATTGAATTATAAATAGACAAATTTTAGTTCCTTTGAACATCTGTTTATGCCACAAAATTGCATTCAGCATTACTATTGCAGATATACCTTCAACTATTAGTTTTGCTAATTCCAATATAATTTTTTCCATCTTCATTTATTTCAACTCCCAAATATTTAATTTCGTAAAAATTGATCCCATTACAGGCGTCAGGACGCCCTTGGGGTTGTAGGAGGCTAAGGCTTCCACTTTTTCTGGACAATTGGCACTGATGTCAGCCGGGTTGTCAGCCCTGCGTGACGGCCGCCTTTGCCCCCAGAACAAGTGTCTGGTACTCATTTTCGTTAGAAGCTGAGTCGACCCCCAGGGCCATAGTGCCGCCAGAAGGTTTGGGCCAGTTTTAAAAATCCTTACCCCACCGGGACTCGAACCCTCAACCTTCTGGCTTGTAGCGTAGTACCTTAACCACTACGCTACGGCGTGCCCCTATTTAATTTCGTTACATATATTAACTTATTCGCCTCAGAAGACGAGATAGACTCGCCGATTGTTAAATGACCAACTCAGAAGACCAGGTACACTCGCTTAACTCTGCTGTTATATATTTTGCAATATTTGTACATCCCTTGGCAGGGTAACCTGTTGTTAACATTTATAAATAGTAGAGGAACGTATTTTGGCCTTCAACCTTATTGAAGAACCGTTAACTTTTGTTCGTTTTGAATATCTGAAATAAGCAATATAATCTACGGTGACTTAAATCCGGTTTCTGGGGAAATGCATTGGGCGTTTAAACTTGAAGCGAGTGGGTTAATGGTACCTTTAGAATCTCCTAATATCAAATTTTCTTCCACTATCATATGCAAAAATAAGGATAAATCTTTATTGAACAGCCCTGGTAATATTATAGAATGGAGACACAAAATGGCTGAAGGCTTAATGAATATATTTTCTTGTGATAAAATAATGAAAATGACAGCGTTCTCAGTCCGCACATCGCGCGTAGGAACAATAAATGTATTTAAAAATCTAACACAGTAATGTAGGGAATACGTTCAACTACTCACACGGATGGGTTCTTGATCTCTTCAGTGACGTAGTTCAAATTATTCCAGCCATCGTAAGCCCAAAGTCCTGTGTAAAATGCTGTGGCGATGTTCCCCACTGAAAATGTCGTGCCCTCGAATACATTCTCCAGATGCTGAGTGTTTCCTGGAAAATAGAAAAAAAGAAAACATCTTCACTTTGAATTACGTTTTTTTAACGCAATTTAATACAACAATTCACTGAACGAATCAGTTTCATGAACCAGATCGCTTCGGAGAACGAACAACAATCTTTTTCGCGCCATAGTGCGTTTTCTCGTACTTACAGCAATGGCTACCATGATTAAAAGTTCAACTTCCCACATTTCGGGACTACCACCTAAATAATAATAATTTTAATAATAATAATAATAATAATAATAATTAATATACTTTATTCTTCTGGCAGAGTTAAGGCCATAAGGCCCTCTCTTCCACTCAACCAGCACAAATACAAATAAATATTCGACAAAATATAGATATACACTATACTAATTATAAACAGTTAAAGATACAATAAATGTAACAATGTAAATGTCATGTACAAACAACATTTTATAGGGTAATAATAATAATAATAATAATAATAATAATAATAATAATAATAATAATAATAATAATAATAATATAAATATGATACATTATACGGGAAACACCAATTAATATATATATCTTACACTGGATAATAATGAAGTCGAGTTTAGAGCAAATATAAATTTAGATTTCTTTTAAAAGATGCCAATGTCCGGCAGCCCCTTATTTCTTGTAGTAGGGAATTCCAGTTGCGAGAAGTGGAGATGGTATATGACATGGAGTGATGTGATGTCCTATGTTGCGGTATATTAAGCAAGAGACTATGTTGTGATCTTGTGTTTAAGTTATGGTTTGAGGATAGATACTGGAAACGGGATGATAAATAATTGGGAATCGAGGTATGTAGGATCTTTAAATGGGAGAATTAGACAGTGCGATTTTCTTCTCTCTTTTAGATGTAGCCATGACAATTCGTGGAATAATGGAGAATGTGATCGTATTTTCAGAACATTAAATATGAATCTGATACACATATTGTGGACACGCTGCAGTTTGTCCGACAATCCGTCACTTATGTCAGTTAGTAGAACGTCACAGTAGTCAAAATGCGGCATCACTAAAGTTTGGATTAAAATTCTTTTAAGAGTTGTAGGAAGAAAATGTTTAAGTCGCTTTAGGGAATGCATTATGGAGAAGATCCTTTTAGATGTTTGTTTTACTAAATAACTATACTGTAATGATGTTGAGTGATTCCGGTTCTGTGGCCGTGGTCCATAGTTGGTGTTGATACCAGACGTTTCGCCCTCAACTGCGGAGGGCATCTTCAGTGGCGAGTGCTTCTAGGCGTGTTTCCTGGTCGGAAGCTCTACTTAGAGTGAACGCTGCGGGTGTTGTATTGATACTAGTGGTGGGAGCAGGGTGAGCGGGCGTGGCTCTTGCTGATTGGCTAATGGTCGTCTCCTTGTTGTCCCTAGTGTTGATGCATTTATTTTCTAGTGTACGGTACCAGGCCTTAGACAGTTTAATACCTTCCTCTTTTCTGTTAATATTTTCCTTATGCTTGTGTATTTCTATAGCCTCTCGATATAATCTAGGGAAATAATAGGAAGTTGTGGCTAAAACTTGTGTATCATCGAATAGAATCTGGTGTCCATTCATAATGGCATGTTCTGCTACAGCCGATTTATCCATTTCTCCTTGTCTGCAGTTTCTTTTGTGTTCTGATAAACGGGTGGCTATACTTCTTTTTGTGGTCCCTATGTATGGTTTACCACACGAACAAGGAAGTCGATATACGCCGCAAGTGGAGAGAGGTGGCCGAGGATCCTTAGCTGAGCGAAGGCAGTCTTCTATTTTTCTTGTAGTTTACAGACCTACAAGAAAAATAGAAGACTGCCTTCGCTCAGCTAAGGATCCTCGGCCACCTCTCTCCACTTGCGGCGTATATCGACTTCCTTGTTCGTGTGGTAAACCATACATAGGGACCACAAAAAGAAGTATAGCCACCCGTTTATCAGAACACAAAAGAAACTGCAGACAAGGAGAAATGGATAAATCGGCTGTAGCAGAACATGCCATTATGAATGGACACCAGATTCTATTCGATGATACACAAGTTTTAGCCACAACTTCCTATTATTTCCCTAGATTATATCGAGAGGCTATAGAAATACACAAGCATAAGGAAAATATTAACAGAAAAGAGGAAGGTATTAAACTGTCTAAGGCCTGGTACCGTACACTAGAAAATAAATGCATCAACACTAGGGACAACAAGGAGACGACCATTAGCCAATCAGCAAGAGCCACGCCCGCTCACCCTGCTCCCACCACTAGTATCAATACAACACCCGCAGCGTTCACTCTAAGTAGAGCTTCCGACCAGGAAACACGCCTAGAAGCACTCGCCACTGAAGATGCCCTCCGCCCAGTTGAGGGCGCGAACGTCTGGTATCAACACCAACTATGGACCACGGCCCAGAACCCGGAATCACTCAACATCATGATTACCCCGGCCGTGAAAGCCTGCATTCAACAACTATACTGTAATATTAAATTTACCACCCACGAGCGGGAAGTAAAACCACTACCATCTATGTACAGGCCCTACTACATAGGCCTACTACAATGTATACACAAAAAATATGCAAAAGGTAGTGTTAATATTCATTATACGAAACAAATCACTGCATTTTAAATGAACTGATCTTTATTTGAAACAATATAAAACAAATTACGTACTTGCCACCTTTTATAACTGATTGGTATCACGCCTGCTGTAGTTTCAACTAATAAACATTGCCCACACTGTAATGTTTACTAATTGTCTATAATGAACGCACATATTTCCAACAAAGATATGATTTTATCTCTAATTATTTATTTTGAAAATACCATCGCGCCAAAAAATATATTTACAACGCTGTTTGTGACGTATTTTATAGAAAATCGGAATTAAAAACCTCGCTATCGCCGGTTTTTTAAACATTTTCCTCGATTTGTAACTACCATTTCCAACCTTCCATCATGTATACTATTATTTTGAATTAAATAGTTTTGACGGACTGTAATGGAAGCATTCGTGAACTCGGTCAAGTCAGTGAAGTTTTCGTTATGTACTATTTTGACTTTACATATATCGTACTTTTACAACCAATGTGAATCAGCAATTATTTAATTTAAAAACAAATAAAAGAAAATTGAAAAGTGACTGAATTCAAAGTACCTAGGAACATTAATCACAAATAGGAATGAGTGCCACAAGAAATTTAAACATAGGTTCAATTCTGACAGTGTGCTATTATGTATTTACGGGACTTTGTCACAACTCTCTAAAGAAAAACGTTTTAAACTGAAATATATAAAACTGTTATTCTACCAGTAATTGTATGGAGCGCAACATGCGACTCTTAATAATAATAATGATGATGATATGATAAAATAAAAACTTTGATTACCTGGCGGAATTAAGGCTTAAGGCCTTTCCTTATCGACAACCAGGTCAAAAAAAAAACTACAAAATCATGTCTACTACTAAATTATAAACAAAATTATGACAAGGTTATATATATGTAGACTCAAATTGCCTCTCTCGTAGACTGCGATGGGCAGGACATTTTGCACGTATGGGGAATGAAAGACTGTATAGCAGCTTCTTGTAGGAAAGCCAGAGGGAAACGCCAGTTGGTATACCAAGAATGAGTTAGAGAATAACATTACCTTTGATTTGAGGGAAGTAGATTATACAGGGGATTGATTGGAAACATTAGTCAGATCAGGATTATGGAGGCTTAATGTCCCGCGCGGGCCATGACCCTACGGGTCGATGTGCAGTGAGTAAGTAAGTAAGTAAGAGTAAGTAGTAATTAAAATTGCCTCTGGTCTCGAAGGTTGCTGGTTCAACCCGGCCGGGGTCGATGTATTATGAAAAATATATTATATCAAAATATAGGAAGCCCTGCTTCCATTGACGCCTCACCAACTGCTTTCATTCCATCCAAAGTTTAGAATTCCTCTCGGTCTACTGTAAGCTGGTGACTGTGGGGCATGGAAATGAACCTATAAGGTGAGAGGTGGTGGGGTTGTACAAGACCAGCTTTTTACTTACGCGACTTATGCCATTTTTGTATATAATTTAAAGTATTACTAAGCGTTGATGATACCATTTACCTCTGGGATTATAACCATCGTCAAAATATTGAAACCTATCATGAAATGAAGTGGTGGAACATATGCTTTTATGTTGTAACCGTCAGACATGTTGAATGTTCCATAGAATAACAGATATGAAGAGGTCATATATGTCACGTATTAAATCAGATTTAAAATGCAAGGAAACTAAAAGCTAACCAAACCTAAATCATTGAATGGAAACTAAATCAATTACTCTATCGTAGGTGAATTCCAGGGAACGTCCTTTTTTATATTTTAAGCGGTTAATATGTAAAAGACAAATTCGGACATAATTTGTTGAAGCCACTGATATGCTGTATCGGTGGTATATCTGTGGTCATCGGTGCTCATTGTTGTGATAATCGGTGGTTTTATCGCTGGTTAGAAGTAAGAACTGTTGTAACCTTCGTGGTCACGACAGGAAATAGTTCCACTTTATTTTCATATTTACGAGAAAATAAAGAAATGTTAATAACTTTCCCAGATTGAAATACGTTAAATATAGAATATGAACTGTTGAAGTGCGTAAATAAAAAGGCACTGTTCTCCCACCCGGCCGTGAGAGGTTAAATTAGAATGGAGAAGTGGAAAAAAACTAAATAGAGAGTTTCTGTTGAATCAACGAATGGATTAATTTGGCAGGCCTTATTGAACTTGGGGGGAAAACAGTCTTTGTATTTGAGGTGATTGAAGAAGCACAAAGGAAGCTGGACAAAAGACAGTAGAGAATATAACGGCTCTGGGGGGTGAGAGACGCGGTATTGATCTGCACTGTGTGTGTGTGACGTCACTCGGTTTTCACGGAGGATGCGCTAGTCGTCATTCAACTAGCTAGCACCACTTTTCCCGCTACATCCAGCGTACATTACACTCACTATTCAACAGTTTTTTTATATCATTTGAGCAACTTTTAAGGGAGGTACGGTTTTGTAAACATATTTACAATAACCCACTTCTGAAGTTGGGGCGTCCTGGAAGGCAAAATTATGATTACTTACTCACTGGCACTATCGAACCCGAAGGTTCATGGCCGCGCGGACATAAGCTCTCCATACATCCCTATCCTGAGCTAATGTTTTCCAATCATTCCCTGTATAATCTACTTCCTTAAATCATAGTTAATGTTGTTCTCCCATCTCATTCTTGGTCTACCAACTGGGCGTTTTCCCTCTGGCTTTCCTACAAGAAGCTTCCATGCACGTCTTTCATTCCCCATACGTGCAACATGTCCTGCCCATCGCAGTCTATGAGACTTAATGTTCTTATTATATCTGGCTTCCTATAAAGACCATGTAGTTCATTGTTATGTAGTTTTTCTCCATTCACCTGGCTGTTCATCTCTCTTTGGTCCAAAAACCTTCCTAAGAACTTTATTCTCAAATACTCGTAATCTCCTTTCCTCCCTTAAAGTAAGAGTCCATGTTTCGCACCCATATAATATAACTGGTAGAATAATAGTTTTATATATTTTCAGCTAAACGCTTTTTGAAAGAGTTGGGACATCAAAAAGTCTCTGCAATGCATAATAGCACGCATTTCCAGAATTGAGCCTATGTTTAATTTCTTTGTGCATCTCATTCTTATTTGTAATTATTGTTCCTAGGTATTTGAATTCAGCCACTTCCTCAAAATTTCCCTCATTTGTCATTAACTGTCCATTTCCATTATATACTGAATTTCTACGTGAGACCATATATTTAGTTTTAGTGATATTACTACCAGTCCCAATTTCTTAGGCTTGATTATGAATCTGTGACATTAGGGCAAAAGTACATAGGTCTAAGTCCGATTTTAATGATTTTTATTTGTCCCTTCCTCTTCTCCTTCATAATTTGTAAGGTTTTCATCCTGTTTATTTCCAAAATCACTCATCGCAGGAAGACGTATTAGATGTGCATTCACTGTCTATCCTATGCTTAATTAACTTTATTTAATATACTTGTAATTTAATTAAACCCAAAGACCGTCGCTGTCTGCAGATGAATGACGTGTGAATGTTATAACCGACAATAATTTTTCAAAACGTTAAATAAATATCAACTCAATTTAATTACGATCAGCCATAAGTACTTTCAGATCAATCTGTGCCTGTCTGTATAAATTAACAGGGCAAATAAACTTAAAAATAGAATAAAAGTTAGATTGGACTCTGGGTCCACTTTACCCGGATATTGAGGTTAAAATGGACCTTTCTTGTAATGTAAAAAGTTTATAAATTATGAAAATGTTTCCATATTTGAATAAAATAACAATGCTATTTCATAGTTACAACACTAATGATAATCACTGTAATTAAACAAAATTCAAATCCCTTAATTAAAAGAAAAACAACAAATTCAAAATAGGGGTTTACATTACCCGAAGTTCTTCTTTGTGATACATTTTTCAAAACAATCAGATGAAAAAAAATGAAATTCACCAGTTGGTCCCCTTAATAAGTTCTCGTGAAAAATTATGTTTTCAGACCTTTTTTTAAAGGAGTTGGGACGTCAAGAGTCCCTGTAAATAATAAGACATTAATGGTTATAATTATTCATTCTTTTTACTTATTCAACTAAACATAAAAAACACATTTCATTTATTTAGGCGTAGCAGCGCATCGCAGTATACGAGACTTAACTCTTATGATTATATATCATATCTTGTAGGCCTATATATCTTAATATATAAAAATTTCGTGTCACGTTGTTTGTCCGCGATGGAATCCTAAACTACTGAACCGATTTTAATAAAATTTTGCACACTGTGTGCAGTTTGATCCAACTTGAGACTTAGGGTAGTTTATAACTAAATTTATAGTCGCATTATTTTTTTATTGCAAATTATTTGTTTAGTATTTAACAATGAGTTATAATTATCTGTGAGTTCCATACGATTCTAACAGATGGCGGTGTAAGGTAATTTGTTAAGGTAATTGGTTTATTATTTAACAAAGAGAGATCCATATGGCTGTGCTTTTTGTTGCAACCGCGAATTTCAATTGAATTACAAATATTGATTATTTCATAATTTAAGTGTGTTCAGTGTTTATTTTATTTTCAATATTATTAATTTTGTGTGTAAGTATTAGTTTTAAGTAATCTGGCTGAAAGACAGCAACTTAATTAAAATTTTTAACGTATACCTTAGCCACAGCAACGCGTGGCCGGGACTTCTAGTAAGATATTTATATATATATATATATATTATATTTTATACGGACTATTTTTATCCCTCCTCGTTAACATCTCCCCTTAACTGGGATGGTGACAAACTTTCTACTATAATTCCAGAAGTGTGCGGAGTGGATCGATAGCACAGTTGTTGAGTGTTTGACCTTCATATCAGTGGGAGGATCCCGCCGAGCGGATTAAGACATCATGCCTTGATGCACAGCTACGGGATTTGTGCTAGTTTCAATCACTATGGTATGTGGGAATCAATTTCGTCCAGTATAGGACTGTACCCATCCAGCATCGCGAGGAAGTTGTGTAGCTACAATAAACAGGGGGTCCAGGATGAGAAAACCAGCTAATGACAAATGAGGGAAATTTTGAGGAAGTGCCTGATTTCAAATACCTAGGAACAATAAACACAAATAGGAATGAGATGCACAAAGAAATGAAACATAGGATCAATTCTGGAAATGCGTGCTATTATGCATTACAGAGACTCTTGACTTCCCAACTCCTTTCAAAAAACGTTAAACTGAAAATATATAAAACTGTTATTCTACCAGTTATATTATATGGGTGCGAAACATGGACTCTTACTTTAAGGGAGGAAAGGAGATTACAAGTATTTGAGAATAAAGTTGTTAGGAAAAAATTCTGGACCAAAGATAGGTGAACAGACAGGTGAATGGAGAAGACTAGTTAATAGTGAGCTACGGAGCTATTTATATGAAGCCATATATAATAAGAAAAGTAAAATCTCGTAGACAGCGATGAGCAGGACATGTGGCACGAATGGAGAATGAAATATGAGCATGGAAGCTTCTTGTAGGAAAACCTGAGGGAAAACGTCCAGTTGGTAGACCAATGATGAGGTGGGAGAATAACATTAACCAAGATTTGAGGGAAGTAGATTATACAAAGCATGATTCGAAAACATTAATTAGTGATAGGGATGTATGGAAAGCTTATGTCAGTACGGCCCTGAACTAAGGCTTTGTTAATGCCAGTGCGTTAAATAACACTGGTCGACAGGGTTTTCTTCACAAGAAATCTGATTAGTGAATCTAGTGCATTATTTCATACTGAATTCAGATATGTAGTCAGAATTTTTCCATCACGCACAGTTTTTTGTGACAGCTACTTTTTTAAAATTGATTTTAGCGTTCTCTTTGACCTGTCATAGGAACCTTTACCTTATATGTTGCGATTTTATTGAAGCTGTATTTAAGGGCTGTCTCTGATGAGCACGGTGAGCGATTTTCATCAGCAAATTTCCACAATGGAAAAGAGGTACCAAGGCAAGTGGAGTTCTAATGCTGGCTGACTACTGTTGGACCAAGAAGAGAGATGTTCCAGATGCAAAATATGCCCGAAAACCACTATCTACCACTTTCTAGCCTTTACACTGCTACGAACGGGTATATCCGTTGGCAAAGAAAATGCTTGCTGTGCTATGGGTGTGTATATCCATTCTCAACTCCAAACGCCTGCTGATTATATAATACGTATTGCATTGCTTTCAAACTAAGCAGGCATATACTGCCATCTCCTAGTAACCTAAATAAACTTTTTCCATATTTCTCCCTGCATTGAGCAAGGAGGGTTTTTAAAGGCTGGAAATATCTCAGCAGTGAAAAGGCTAGGTAAGTCAGAATGAGTTAGAGTTAGATGGATTTTATTAAAAATTACAAAAAAATGTAAATGAATATCACAGAAAACTCTTACCTGATAGGAAAAAACTGAAATTATATTTAAATTCAGGACGAAAAATACTTCCAAAATCTCATATTTTTATTCTTGTGAAAGAAAAAAAGTTCATTTTTGTCGACCAGTGTTATTACAAAACATTGTTTTTATGGGTCAGAACTTTGTTTGGAAATAAGCTAAGAATTAAAAAGTGATAGTTTTGAACTAATGTCCTCTGGAATGCTGGTCTCGTGTCATGAATTGTTGAATAGTTAATGTCACGTGATAATGCGAGAGAGAAACCAGCGAGTGGGGTGAATACCCCGGCATGTGTGCAGATAAACTCCGCAGTACTCCTGCATACACGATCAATTTCAGATTCTCCTCTCGGTTCAAGGAGAACTTACATTAGCCAGGTTCATGAATAAATTACATATGTTTATCGCTGACCATTATGTAAAGTGTACGGCCATTATATTCATGTCTGTTGCACCATCACACGGGAAAATTTAATTAAATCGATCAAATTAGTATTGACAAGCGGTGAAATGCAGTTTTTGGGAGAGAAAAAAAGGAAGAAACCTAGAGAAAACCCAGCTCTGGCTTTCATTCTTCAACCACGAATCCAGACGTGATCTATAAAAAATTATGAAAAGGATTTCTATCCCTTTAACAACACTTTGTCGTTTCTTCTTCTTCTTCTTCTTCACTTCACGGGCTAGGTAAATTGCCTGTTCCGCCTCACAGTTGTTCTGTCCATCTTTTCACTGACCTTCCTACATTCCTTGAACCTCTTGGCTTGTAGTTAAATGCTGCTTTTGGTAATCTTGTTACGTCCATTCTTTCTACATGTCTAAACCATTTATCTCTATATCCTTTGATTAGTTAGACTTATACGAATGTGTCTAAATGGCACAAAGAGTAGGGTGCGTGTAGGCAAACAGTTTTCGGACACTTTTGAAATCCAGAATGGGTTGAAGCAAGGAGATGCACTATCTCCTCTACTATTTAATTTTGTACTAGAGCATGCCATTAAGTCTTTAGAGAATGAGGAAGGATTACAACTCAATGGTATTAATAAGCTGTTAGTTTATGCTGATGATGTAGTATTGTTGGCCGATAGCGAGGAGATACTAAAGAACAACATGCACACACTATTGAGTAACACTAAGAAATTAGGACTGGAAGTAAATATCAATAAAACTAAATATATGGTCACACGTAGAAATTCATTATATAATGGAAATGGACAGCTAATGAAAAATGAGGGAAATTTTGAGGAAGTGGCTGAATTCAAATACCTAGGAACAATAATCACAAATAGGAATGAGATGCACAAAGAAATTAAACATAGGCTCAATTCTGGAAATGCGTGCTATTATGCATTGCAGAGACTCTTGATGTCCCAACTCCTTTCAAAAAACGTTAAAACTGAAAATATATAAAACTATTATTCTACCAGTTATATTATATGGGTGCGAAACATGGACTCTTACTTTAAGAGAGGAAAGGAGATTACAAGTATTTGAGAATAAAGTACTTAGGAAAATTTTTGGACCAAAGATAGATGAACAGACAGGTGAATGGAGAAGACTACATAACAATGAACTACATGGTCTTTATAGGAAGCCAGATATAATAAGAACAGTTAAGTCTCGTAGACTGCAATGGGCAGGACATGTTGCACGTATGGGGAATGAAAGACGTGCATGGAAGCTTCTTGTAGGAAAGCCAGAGGGAAAACGTCCAGTTGGTAGACCAAGAATGAGGTGGGAGAATAACATTAACTACGATTTGAGGGAAGTAGATTATACAGGGAATGATTGGAAAGCATTAGCTCAGGATAGGGATATATGGAGAGCTTATGTCCGCGCGGCCATGAATGTACGGGTTCGATAGTGCCAGTGAGTAAGTAAGTAAGTAAGTAAGTCTTTGATTTTATCATTTAATAAATATATATTTAACTCTGTTCTTATATCTTCATTCTTCATCCGATCCTATCTTGTGCAGCATTTTGCTCATCTAAGGAAGTTCATTTCTAAGCTTTGTATTCACTTTGTAATTTTTTGGTCATTATCCAAGTTTCACTCCCATAAAGTAATGCAGGGACTGCCAATGTTTTATAAAACTTCTATCTAGTATCTCTTCTTGTTTTATTCTTTAAATTATTTAGGCGAAAATTATTCGTATTTATTTAGGCGTAGCAGCACACGCTGGGTTTTAGCTAGTACAGCATACAAATCTGGTCTTTAGTAATAACTTACTGTTATGCATGATTTATTTTCACTGCAATCCGAAGCTTTTAAATAAGCTGGCATCAGAGATTGGTTTCCCCAATTAAATAATAGTACCGGTATATTACGATGGGAGGTTGGGAAGTGGTTTTAACAGAAGCCAGGAAATTGTTTAAAAACCGAGCGATAGCGAAAACTTTAATTTCAGAGATTCTGTAAAACACTTCACAAACGTGCGCTGTACATTATTTTTTGCGCGATGGTGTTTTCAGAATAATAAATAATAGTAAAATAATAACATCTTTGTTAGAAATATTTGCGTCATTATAAACAAATGACTAACGTTAACAGTGTGGGCAATGTTTATTAGTTGAAACTACAGGAGGCCGTGACACCAGTCAGTAATAAAATGGCGGCAAATACGTATTTATTGTTTTATATTGTTTCAAAAAAGTTCAGTTCATTTAAAATGCAGTGATTTGTTTCGTATAATGTATATTAACACTAACCTTTCGGATATATTTTTGTACATACATTGTACGTAGTATACGGGGCCACGCCGTAGCGTAGTGGTTAAGGCACTGAGCTACAAGCCGGAGGGTCGAGGGTTTCAAGTCCCGTTGGGGTCAGGATTTTTAAACTGACCCAAACCCTCTGGCGGCACTATGGCCCTGGGGTCGACTCATCAGCCTCTAACTGGAAAATGAGTACCAGACGCTTGTTCTGGGGTTAAAAGGCGGCCGTCACGCAGGGCTGACAACCCGGTGAAAAAGTGCCGATTGTCTAGAAAAAGTGGGAGCCTTAACCTCCTACTACCCCAAGGGCCTCCTGAGGCCTGTTGTGGGATCACTTAACCTTTTTACGTAAGTATACACAGACGGCAGTGGTTTTACTTTCCACACGTGGTTTGTAATATGTAATATTACAATATAGTTATTTAGTTTGGCAACCCCGAAATGTAGGAAGTTGAACTTTTGAATGATGGCGCCATTGCTGTAAGTACGACAAAAACGCAGAATCGTGCAAGAAATAAATATATATTCCTTAAACCATTAAAATCGGGGCAGAAATTGGATGTTTGAGAAAGTCCGCTTCGTTGTACGCAATTCTTGCGTGACGTTGTTTTTCAGTATTTCACAATGTTCTCCCCTTAAAACTATCCACATGTTTGTAATCAAATTGCAGTGTAATATAGAAAAGCTGGTTAAATTTCAAGATGGGAGAAGGAATTCCAATAAGTAGCTGGCTGCTGGATTATCTATTTGTCAAGCTGGCAGGGTCGGCGCGAAAATATAAGTTAAATGCCACATACATTCTTATAGGAAGCTATTTTGTGCGAGTTTCAGCTCCAATTCCACCAGAGTTTCCCGATCTGTGGTCCGCGTACACCTGGAGGAAAGAAAAAATTGTATATTTTGGGTTGAGGATACCTGTGTAAATAACAGAAACAATCCTCTACTTTCAGTTACTGTTTTATATCTGTATTGTTTTCTTTGTCTGGTTTTTGATTTCCTGGTATTGGTCTGAGAAATTTTCATTTCAGTCAGCTTGTATTCTGGCAGATTGTCGTGCTGTCACTGTCCATGTTTCGGATCCTTACTTACTTACTCACTGGCATTATCGAACCCGAAGGTTCATGACCGCACGGACATAAGTTCTCCATAAATCCCTATCCTGAGCTAATGCTTTCCAATCATTCCTGTATAATATACTTCCCTCAAATCATAGTTAATGTTATTCTCCAACCTCATTCTTGGTCTACCAACTGGGCGTTTTCCCTCTGGCTTTCCCTACAAGAAGCTTCCATGCAAGTCTTTCATTCCCCATACGTAACACATGTCCTGCCCATCGAAGTCTACGAGACTTAACTCTTATCATATATCTGGCTTCCTACAAAGACCATGTAGTTACTGTTATGTAGTCTTCCTCACATTCACCCGTCCGTTCATCTCTCTTTGGTCTAAAAAATCCTAAGAACTTTATTCTCAAATACTCGTAATCTCCTTTTCCTCCCTTAAACGTAAGAGTCCATGTTTCACATCCATATAAATATAACTGGTAGAATAATAGTTTTTTATATATTTTTCAGTTTAAAAATTTTTTGAAAGGAGAGTTGGGACATCAAAAGTCTCTGTAATGCATAATAGCACGCATTTGCCAGAATTGAGCCTATGTTTAATTTCCTTGTGCATCTCATTTCCTATTTGTGATTATTGTTCCTATGCTATTTTAATTCAGCCACTTCCTCAAAATTCCCTCATTTATCATTATCTGTCCATTTCCATTATGTAATGTATTTCTATGTGGTGACCATATATTCATTTATTTTATTGATGTTTACTTCGAGTCCCAATTTCTTAGTGTTACTCAATAGTGTGTTCGTGTTGGCCTTTGGTCCTACTAAATATTATTATGATTAATAATAATATAAAATAATTAATAATAAAAGAATAATAACAATAATAATAAAATAATAATTTTCATTTTTTTATTTCAGAAGTTTCCTCATCATTGAGGGTTTTCTCCACCAATCTTAGTAATTAACATGAAATAAATAAAAAATAAATATAAGAATACGGACTTAAAGACTATCAGTTTGCAACAAACATTCACAAATTTCCCTTAATTTAAAGTTCTCCATCGTGCTACTGTCCTCTGTGTCTTCATCTGCTAACAACCAAATTTCCTCATTGAATTTTTGAATGTTGTTCTTCCAGGTTGTTCTTGGTATTTCCTTTTCTGTTCCTGCGTTTCAATTTTCCATGCATAGACGGCCTTTGGTACTCTTCCATCCTGCATTCTTCTTACGTGTCCATACCATTTAGCCTTCTGTGTTCAATCTCGTCCATTATATTCTTTCTGCTTCATCCTTTTTCTAATTTTCTGTAAGTTCTAATTTTTTTCCAGTCTAGATTTTCTCGCAGCTCTTCTCCAAAAATCCATTTACAACTGAAGTTATTCTGTTGACATGTTGTGTTGTATAATAATAATAATAATAATACATAATACATCAAAATAATATAATAATAATAATAAATAATAATAGTTTTATGGTCATATTAAACGAATGAACTCAAATAGGCTACAAAACAGATAATGGAATTCTACGAAAACAGAATGAAAGCTTGCAGGGATACTATGAAGTGGATGATGAAGTCCAAAAGGACTTAAAATTGGCAGGAATTACGAAAGAATATCCCAAACAGAGATATATTTAGATTAAAGGTGAGTAAAGTGGGCAGTTGACCAAGAGGACAAACAGAAGAAAAAAACGGAACTTGGACAGATAAAAGAAAACAAGCTCATAGCAAAGGGATGAAAGAAATTTGGGCTCAAAGGAACGCCTCCAATACTTTGCGTAGCTACATCGGCTCATCCAAATAAAAATATAATAATGATAATGATATAATAATATTAGAAAAATTAATAAACTAACATAATTAAATTATGGACTATTCAGAGATGGCTACAATTCCCAAATTAGCAGCACTGTAATCAGGCTGAAATGAAGATCCAATCAGACAATATAATGGTACAATTAAGAACATATAATAGGTCAGAAATAGATCAAATAAATTGATCCACTTTTAATATTTCATAGTTTAAAACGTTTGTTTGTTGATATCTCTTAAGATTAGTGCATGTTATCAGGTAAAAATTACTTCCTGGAAATAGCCTTTATGTTCAACCCTGCGACGGTGTATTTAATTGTGGTCATTTTTATTAAAAATAGACAAATACAGCAATGTGATTGTCATACTTTTTCCC
>JASPKZ010002269.1:0-68800 GCA_030220185.1 Diploptera punctata | reverse complement strand
GACACGTGACTTATCTTTTATTTTGCTCCTTCCACCATTATAACTTCCGACAGTCCTCATTTTCTCTTCTTAGAAAAAAAAAATGTGGAATGTGAATATACGAATTGGTGACATGCCCTATGTAGCCATGTATTTTAAAAAGTGATCAAATTAGATTTGCTTATTATTATTTGTAATATCTGTACAAAAAATTATTTATTAGAGCATTAAACTGAATTCACAACTATATCTCGATGACTACAGAGTGATACAAAAGGTTTTACAAAATTGTAGAATGAAAGAAAGCCATGTTAAACAAGGTTTTATTAACCAAAATGAATACAGTCGACCATTTTGTCGCTAGAGGCAAGGTTATTCGGTTAGAAATACTGAAGCGCACTTACTTAATATTAATTTAATTTAGGCAGGTTAATGCTCACTTCAACGCATTTATTTCTGTAGGAAAAATGAAACATCTTGTTTATGAGATCCTGTAGAAATCGAAAAAAAAAATGGTTTCCCTAGTTGCTGCAGGTGCGATAATCATTTCGCAAACTCCTAGGATCTCCCCAGACTGCTATGGAAATGCTGCCTCTGTGTTTAATTTAAAGGATAACGATTTCAATGACGTATTTAAATGAAACGTGGAAATTCTATGTGATACGGATTTTTAGTGTTTAGAGCTATAACACAAATCAAACAAAATAATCGATGTACACACATTTTTGTCAATACAATCTCTCATTTACCCCTCCAACTTCGTAAACTACTATTTACACCATCCCGTATAATACAAACCAGATAGGACATAATACTTACTTAATACAGGCTTTCCACTTTACAGCAGTTTGCCCTTGATTCCTATTTCCAGAGATTCCTATCTTCCCATTATCCATCTTCCATACCCCTCTTCATCACATATTCCCTCATACCATGCTCTTCCACTTCTCCCCCCTTCCTTCTGCCTGGTACCATCCAATCCAATACCTCTTTAGGCCACTGGTCTTCCGACATCCGTTGTACATATCCATACCATTGTAGAGCTCTCTTTGTTATCCTATTGATAACAGTTTCTTGTGCATCCGTTTCTTGTCTGATATATGTATTTTGAATATGTTGTAGCCTGGATATTCTCATACTTCTCCGTAATCCATCCATTTCTGTCGCCAAGATTCTTTTCTGCATCCTTTCATTTATTGTCCAGCTTCTGATCCATATGAAGTATACTTTCTATTATTGTCTGCATAATCTCTTTTTTTGTTTTTTTTGTTTTTCTGGTCATATTTCTATTCCATAAAAGACCATTCAGGGATCTAATCGCCTTCCATGCACAATTTACTCTGTTAATAATATATTTTTCACAAGTACCAGATTTATCTATTATAAGTTAGATCCAAGATATTTTAATTCTTCAACACATTTAATTATCATATTATTTATTTGTAGGACATAACTATATAACTTAATAATAGGTACATAGCAAACAGGGCACGCAGAAGCATGGTTGGCTAAGGCAATAAGCTGTTAGTCGGGAGGTCGCGGGTTCGAGTCACGATTGGATCATGATTTTTAAACTATACTTTAAACCTTCTAGAAGCACCCTGGCCCTGAGATCGAATCACTCTCTATCCGAACGAAGTAAGTTCTGGTATAAAGTCGATCGTCGCGCAGGGGTGACACTCTGTCGTATCGGTTGCCTCGAAATATGTAAGCAATCAAGGGCCTCCTGAGCATTTAGTGTTATTTTTACATTATATACAGTAAGATAACATTTTTAATGTACGGAAAAATGTTTGGTTTATATTTACTGTTTATTCGTAACATACTGTACAAATTAACGTATCAATGATCATAGTTTTAAACAGATGCCAATACACAGAGTTCACACGTGCAATGGAGATCAGATAGGAACTAGATGCGTATTTTCTCGCCTTGTGAGTAATGTAATTACTGTAATAAGCCGCTAAAATCCCAGTTTGTGAGGACCAGATTTACTCAAGAGCGTATCAACAGTCTTTTGTTCTTGAAAATGAGATTATGCAGGTGGCCATGTATCCATACTATAGTCTCTGGTCTGTGATAAATTGAAGGCAGAGAGAATGTGGCGTCCTCAGAATGGCTATTAATGGATGTGAGATATGTAAGCTTCGAGTATGGTGTAAGCAGGTTATGGAGCTTAGTCGTTGGTTCTTGATGCCTGTTGGCATTCTGATATTCAGATTATGCTTTGAGTGAAAGCACAAGCCATCACAATGTTTATCCACTTCATCAACAATAAGCTTCTATTTCAACTAATTTACCTCATATTTAATTAGATTTACATATTCATCATCTTCTTATTCATCAGTCATCATAACTTAACCTCTCACCTTACAGGTAATTTTGTATGTCCCAGGCCACCCAGACCTTTCTGTGACACGAATTATCGGGAGAGATATTCAAACTTTGGATAACACGAATACCTTTCTGACAAACAAGGGCATGGATGGCCTTCCCGAATGAATTATCTGCTCGTCCGAGACAACACGAACATTTAAGACAAACCACGCATTAACTCACATATTCATACTAAACATGGCGAATATGATGATGGCTATGATGGCCGGATTATGTTCAGGGATCGTTTAGACATCTAAAGGTTCATGATATTTGTCTTATAGGCGAGGAAAATCCCTGAAAAAAAAAACAACACCCAGGAATCTTGTCCGGAATGTAACCTGGATCCGCTTCGTACGAGCCAGTGACTCTACCCCGAAAACAAAGCGGTAGACTGCTATTTATAGATGCAATAAAAATATATTAAATAACATTAATATGCAGGAGCATGTATGCAATTTTTAATTATTGCGTATTATTCATATCTTGAATTTCAGGTCTTATGCTTACTTCTTTCTGAAGAGCAAAATAGAAACCAATGATATAGATAAGTCCTTGCAGAGTTATATCACTTCGAATTTCATTATTTAACATTTTCCAATACTGTTATTTTTACACAGTTCCAATAATGGATCATATTATAATATCATAATAATATTGTTAAAAGAAAAAATAATGCCTGAACCAGGAATCGAACAGTGGACCTCTAGTTCTCCAGACTAGTGTGCAGCCCACTACACCATTCACAATATCATTATAATATTATAATATGATCCATTATTGGAACTGTGTTAAAATAACAGAATTGGAAAATGTTAAATAATATCGTTTACTGCTTATAAAATTGGTGGTGTAAAATTCTCAAATATAGATACTTCTAAACGAAGCCGGCCGTTGACGATAGTTGTGACACCTACCTGACAGCGGACGAAACGAGAATTATAGATTTGTATATGTGGAAAGAATTGTTAATGGTTGTGCCAGGTCTGGAATGGTGTAGTGGGCTGCACACTAGTCTGGAGAACTAGAGGTCCACTGTTGGATTCCTGGTTCAGACATTAATTTTTCTTTTCACAATATCATTATAATATTAGAATTCATTATGCCTAAAAACAATTTGGTATTATTACTATATTTCTGGACTAAATCTGCATTTTCTTCAAAATTAAAACACGTAACTTCAGCGTTGCTAGATCCTTGGAAATTCCTGTAGATCTTCGGATTTGTTTTTATTTCCCGGAACAAACTAAATTAAATTATTTCCGATTGTTTATTTACGTAATTTCTTTTAACAAAATACAATATTATATTTGATATTGTACATTAATTTGGTAGATATGTTTGTTAATGATAATTATACTGTAATACATACAGCAATGTTAATAATATTAATTAAATAAAAAATAAAACGTAGTTTTATTTGATTTTCATATTTATTATATAATTCAGTGACAGCTGTTTCTTAGATCAGTTGGAACACAATTCATAATTTAACATGTCTGAAGAAGGTACAGTGTACCGGAACAGTTGTCACTGAATTATAGGCCTATAATAACTATGAAAATCAAATAAAACTAGGTTTTATTTTATTTAATTAATGAATATGGATTTTCATCAAGTAAACACCAATTCAATTGATGTTAATATTATTTTAAATAACAGTTGAATTCAAATTCTTCTCTAATTTGACATTAAATATGTACCGTAAGGCAGATGAAGATATTTGGTGTGATGATTGTTTCAATTATATGTTTACCTTTAACGGACTGCCGTCCAGCGGAAATTTCCTTTGTTATTTTCGTCCCGGTCAAGAGATTTGGAGACTAAATACTTGGACTTCGATTTTACTTAGTAGACGGTAAAACGTACAAAATAACATTTTGAGCAGGGGCGGCTATTAAGACGGTTTTGAGAACTCGTGTGTACCTACTAGTTTCTATAGAGTGTTAAGCGCATGTACGGTTGTCACGGTAACGTTGCCCGTCGGCTCGTAATATGGAACTGGCTATTTATCAGACGCACAACAAATTATGCATGAAGGTATTTTTTTTACTATGCTTCTGATAGCAACTCTGATAATATTGAAATGAGGATTAAAAATAGTTTCATTTTTAATTAGAAGCAATACATTTATTCACACAATTATTATTGTCAGTTCTCAATCAATATTTTATCAATTATTATATTAATTTTGCAATTTGTAATTAAATTTCGAAGATCTGTTGTAAGATAAATAAAGTTATGTTAACTGTAAAGACCATAAATATAAATTAGATTTATTAGTTTAAAATAATTGCATCCATTTAATACTGAATTATGGTGTTATGTCCATTGCAAATTTTAAAAACGTAAAATAGTGTTTATATAACCTATCATAATGATTTTATCGTCTTAAGAGTCTAAATGTGAATTTTTGAGCCTAAAATTTGAGAATTATCCATTCTTTTCTACTATCCATTTGAAGTACAAATTATAGTGAATAACAGCAAACAGGTGATCCTGACACAATAAAAATATTATCTGCATAACACCTATATTCAGAAATCACTATGTACATATAAAAATCAATCTAGGAAGCTTTTCTTATTTAATTTGATTCCTAGTTTTGTCAGTGCTAATGTTATACTCGTACTAGATTCGTGTTGTGCATTGTACAGCCTATAATTTAATAATATTTTAAATTATATTAGGCATGTAACATTTTATATTACTTTATTATTCAATGGTTGAATGGAATAGAAGGCCTTAAATCTGCCAGTTCAAATGAAAGATTATTATTAGTAGTATTATCATTATAAGTATAAACAAATGAAGACATCTTAGAAGAATTACACATGGAACCTTTAGAAAACAAAATTTCTGATTACAAGTCAAGATGGATGCAACATGTTCATCGAATGGAAGATCACAGAATACCCAAACAAATGTTAAGATATCAACCTGCAGGAAGAAGAAGACCAGGACGTCCACTCAAAAGACTTTTGGATGGTGTTTTTCTTGAGGCCGAAACAGGTCAACAAATCCTAAATTCGTGAATGTACTATGATGATGATTATGAAGTATACCAACAAAACGAGTCCACATATGCAGTCATTTAATGATATAAAATGCTCAAATTATAAAACATAATGGAAATAAAATTGTTCTGTTAAACTTTTCTCAAAAATAAAGTAAATTTATTCCAATGGATCTCATCTCATGTTAGAACTGAAACAATAGAATGTGAAAATAGACCTCACACTAATTTTGAATAAAATAAACATTTATTAAAGTTATAAAGCTCTATTAGATTATGAACCAAAAGGATAAAACATACGACTCATATAGGAAATCTACTTCCAAATAAAACAAAACAAATAAATGCCTACGGTATGATCTGTTAACTGAACATATTTACAAAATGTTCCTATACGCAGTGTCTAGAATATTTAAACCATGAACTGGAAAATTTGCTGATATGTTCAAAGCTGAATCTTACACGAGGCAATGTAGACATTATTCTATATTTAACATAAAAAAGAAGTTAAGTAATATATGAAATTATCATCGAAAAACAGCGTACACAGTGTATTAGAAGCCCCACCAACAAACATTTAGGAACGATAGGTAATACACAGAAAATAGGGTTTGTTAAAAATATATACACCGCAATTCAACTTGTTACGCCAATCAGTTATTCGTTTCATTACATGAAACAGAATTCTCCCATACTCGACTGGGTTGGACAGTCACTATTGGCTGGTTATCAAACATGTATTGAGGTACAGAATAGATAGTTAGAATACATATTCCAAAATATTAAAAATGCTATTCAATAGAATGTACTTGTGTACAATGTCTTTCGAATCTTACGAGCGAATACCTTGACGAATCCTCGGTTCTCAAAAGTGACGTAATTGAGAGTAGGTCCTATTATATTCCTTAACTAAAGTTTTATCGTTATTTCACGCCCAGAATTTAATTGTGACACTAATTACTTGAAATTTCAAACATCGGCATTAAATAAAATACATACCAACTAATTTCTAAATTATTTGTAAAAAAGTTCGATTAATCAAACAAATTAAATGTGTTCGTGTTAAACATATACTTGGAATTGTGTTTTCTAATCGGACTGAACAGCTCTGGGAAAGCCGGAATGGGAGCGCAGGGCTGACGACCCGGCTGACATAAAAGTGCCGATTGTCTATAAAAAGTGGGGGCCTTAACCTCCTACTATCCCAAGGGCCTCCGGGCCTGTTGTGGGATCACTTTACTTTACTATGTACACTACTTGCTAAAATATTTCCAAAATTCAAAATTTCGCAAAAGATCAGTTTAACCTGAAAGGAGCCGTTTCTGGTTTCGCCAGCAGTCCTCCCGATCTTGTCCCTTCGGGGATTGGAGGCTGCCGTGGCGACCTAGAACATCAACTTAGAACATCAATTATGACCAACATAACAAGGCTTGCTAATGTCCGATCACTACATCTTTGTCTCCTGATCTGCGGCTAGTTTCGACTGGCGTCAGGATTGTTACTCAATCATCGACAAATAAATATACATATCAATGGGCTGAAGTCCCTAAAGCAGCCGGAAGTGACAGGTCACGGGCCCTGCACGTTAATTCCTTTCGGCTGCCGAGTGGGCACACAGGTTTTAACTGATTGTATGTTTGGCAGGCCGGGTGTAGAACGTATATGAGTACATAAAGTGTGACCTGCACTTCAAAATCTAAAAGGCCAGACTAGTTCTATGTACACTAACTGATTTAAGTAAAGTTGACCGGCGCTTAACTTTGGACACACAAGCTTATCATTATGCGTTTAATTGGCTGGCATTATGTGAATGTTACGTCCTTAGACCTCCATGAGTCTAACTCACTTGCACTAACGAAACCGTAAGTTTACAGCCGCGCGGATATATGTTCTCCACACATGCCTATCCTGAGCTAATGCTTAATAATTATGCCTGAAATCGTGGTTAATGGTATCCTTCAACCTCCTTTTTGGTCTACCGATTGGGCGTTTTACCTCTGGGTTTCCTACAAGAAGCTTTTATGTCCCACTTTCATTCGCTATTCTTGCCAAATGGCCAGTTCATCGCAGTATACAAGACTTAACAGTTCTTATTATATCTGATTTCCTATAAATATTATGTAGTTCAATGTAACGCAGGCCTCTCCATTCGCCAGTCTGCTCATCTCTCTTTGATTCAAAAATGTTCCTGAGAACTTTATTCTCAAATTACTTATTGTAAGAGTCCATGTTTCGCATCCATATAATATAACTGCCAGTATAACAGTTACATATATTTGAGTGTAATGTGTTTTGAGACAAGTTAGGACAAAACTAGCTTTAATGCATGATTGCTTGCATTTTCAGATTTTAGCCTATGTTTAATTTATTTGTGCGTCTCATCCTATTTCTTTTTGTTGTTCCTGGGTATTTGAAATCAACCACTTCTTCATCAAAACTTCCCTCATGTGTCCTTAACTCCATTTCCATAATACATACATATTTTATATTCAAGACGATTTCACAGCTCATAGTATTTATCTGTCCCCGAAATCATATGGCCATCATCACCATCATTTATCATTATTATCATTATTATTATTATTATTATTATTATTATTATTATTATTATTATTAACATCATCATCATCATCCTTCACCGGTGTGGAAAGCAACGGGAAGCTACCACACCTACAATTCTCTAGTAAAGCTGCAAGCATAGCATGAAAATGCTATGATTGCAATGAAGGACCTGCCCTCGGGCAGAATTACTACGGATAGATAGTCTTTGTGATGCATATCTACTTCAAACACATATACATAGACAACTTTTCGTCTCGCTATTTTGTATAACAAGTAGTGAGTCTACACAAAGTATACAAGGACTCAGTTCGACAGAGAATTCTAAACTGTATCAATTTTTACTTTAGCGATGAAACTCGATTTTAAAGTTAGGTCGATACAGTACATTATTCTTAATCGCCTCGTAGGGAATCCAGCTAATGGGGTTGGTGACGCATCGACAAATCAAACCGATGAATAGAGGGACGGACACAAGAGCAGATGGTGTTAATACCGTAATCACCTTCTCTCATATATAGCAGCTACTGTTTCACAGCGAATTCATCAAACTCAAATCACCATTGCCGAGTGATTTAGCGACAAACTAGCGTTCCGATACTTACGGAATCAAGGACATCAATTAGAAACGTGAGCCATTAAAGTCGCTGTCAAATATGATCGTCAAAGCTGACACACGAACTATCAGCTCTAGATATCGAAGTACTTATTCCAATAGCTATTCAACTGTAATGTTTGTATACGGTTATTAAACGACAATTTTTAGCATTAAATAGCGTTATTAGCGTCGCTTATTCGGGTGAATAAACTAACACCTGAATATTTGTATGAAAAGGTAATTCTAAGAAGGTAAAAGACTATTCATCCATTAAAAAAACTAAGCGTATTTATATTAGGACTTAGTTTTAGAAGAACAATTATTAGTTTAAAAAACTGAACTTAATATAGAAGCCGCCATTTGCAAAGATAGAAGCAAAGGCTTCTCAGCATTTGGTGGGCGGGAATTACAACGTATATAGAGAAAAATTTGCGTTTAGATCGGTACTTACTCAGTTAGCTCAGATGGTAGAGCACTTGGTCCCGGGTTCAGGTCCCGGTATGAGTGTATAATTTTTCTCTTCAATTATGATTTATCCATCATTGAGATATATGAAATTAATAATAAAAACATCGAAAAAAGCCGTACTGGCATTTATAATGTAACGTATAATTCCCAAATATGTCTTCTTAATATAGGAGCCGCCATTTGCAAAGATAGAAGCAAAGGCTTCAGAGCATTTGGTGGGCGGGAATTACAACGTATATAGAGAAATATTTGAGTTTAGATCGGTACTTGCTCAGGTAGCTCAGATGGTAGAGCACTTGGTCTAAAGAACCAAGGGTCCCGGGTACAGGTCCCGGTCTGAGCGTATAATTTTTCTCTTCAAATATGAAAGGAATATGTTTACACGTAAGGAGAATTTTTAAAGTTTTATTAAACACACTGTGTATATTAGGATACAATTATTAAAAGTTATTATCATCTGCGTAGAATTCTAGAGGCTTTCTTCTTGCTGTACAGTCAATAAGGTGGTATTGTTCACATTTGTGGTCACATAGCTTGCAGAGGCACTGGTTCGATGCGAGGTGGAACCCTTTTTGGATACATATTCTGTAGTGGAATCCATGTGTGGCGGTCATCGCGAACACGTGTCTCAGGGAGAAGTTCGGTTCCTTCCATTCTTCAGTATTCATCACTGGGATCAGGAACAATCCGCGGTCTATATCCTCTGCTTTTTCTGATCTCTCTCTTATGTGCGCTTCGTAGGCTGGGGTGTGTGGCAGGTTGTATTTTGACGCTATTTCTCTGATGAAGAAGTCAGCCTTGGTTAGAAGGTATATGAGTCGGGAGCTCGTTGACCTTGAGCCCCTAAGTACTCTCCGGAGGTAGGTAATTTTGACCATTTCTAGTCTTTTCAGATTTGCTATGTTTACCGAGTCTAGAATGTGGTGACGCTATTGGGGATATCTTGATGTGAAATAGTCTTATAGCATCAGGAGAAATGTGGACATGTTAGTGCTCATACACTAGTACTTATCGTACTCACCTCCGAGTCCGAGGTTCGCGGGTTCATACAAGACAGGATCGATTTTTTGTAAGGCTTGAAAATCCTGAAAGTGGATTATAATATATCTAAGGAATTATTCGACCCTTTCATGGCAATATTTGAATTGGGACACTACAAATGTCTATACAAAGTTGACAAACTTATCTTCATCTTATTTACAAGACCATACATAAAGCCCTAGAAGTAAAAAGAGCTGTTAAAGGGCGTCATTAAATCAAAATACGGAGAGTATTGTGGAAAACATGGACAGAGGATGCTCAACAATGCTATGTTTTATTAATACCTTCTTAAATGTATCAAACAGAATATGTGAATTGGGGCGACCTATAATAAGTATTACAATAATAATAATAATAATAATAAAATAATAATAATAATAATAATAATAATAATAATAATAATAATAATAATAATAATAATAATAATAATAATAATAATAATAATATTAATAACAATTAGGGCAAGGATTTTAATGCACTAAAAGTTAATATTGCAACACAGACCTAATATATAAAAATGAATGTTTGTTTGTTCGTACTTTATGCGCGGCCATAGTCATACCGTTCATCCGATCGTGATGGAACGTTTTGCAATACATTTAGGAGATTCCCGGGATGAACAAAGGCTACACGAGAGTTGTGATATTCAACTCCTACACCTTTATAAATCGCCCTTTGTAGTGAAAAACGTGAAAAAAGTAGCTCTTCGGACGCTTAAATGGCTTTCGCTGTCTAAACCATAACAAATACACAAAATTAATATACGCAGAATTGAATATCTCGAAAAGCTCTACAAAAACGTCCGCGAGAGCATATGTTCATATTTTACGGATAACTCACAATAACCATATTTGCTTTTCATCGAAGTCAAGAAGATCAGGACTAGTATGTAGATTCCTGTGCAAGCATAGCAGCACATGGCGGGTATTCTTTTACGGATAACTCACAATAACGAATTTTGTCTTTTAGCTCATTTATGCCAAGAAGATCGAAATGAGTAGATTCCCGGGCTACACCGGATAATCAGCACGGAGAATCTTAAAATAATTACGATATACATTTATAATTATTTTTTATTTTACTTATTCAACTAATCATATGAAGTACATTAATTTTTGTATTTCAGCTCATTTATGTCAGGAAGATCGGGATGAGTAGATTTCCGGACAACGTCGGGTAAACAGCACAGGGCATCTAAAATAATTACGATATAAATGTTTCCTTTTACTTATTCAACTTAACATAAAAGCACATTAATTTTCATTTATTTAAGAGTGGCAGCGCACGCCGGGTATTAGCTAGTAGTATATATTATTCAATTGTTTCTGTGTGAAACCAAGACAAAACAAGTTAGAAGTCTAAGGCCGGTATTCTTGAAACCAACTCTCCTCTCCCCCACCTCTCTCACTTTCGTAAGTTGAGTCTGACCACGAGAGTGAGAGATGGTTTTCTTGAAACCATCTTATCCGATCTTATCTCTATCTCAAGCGAGATGGAAAAATGCGTATGTTGGCAATGTTTTTAAAAGTGCATAGAGAAATAATCCATATGATATTGTGAAATATGGCGTCTTTTAAAAATCGTCTGCAATTGTATAGGTTATGGGAATGTGATTGTTTGCCTAAAATAAATTAAACTTATTACAAAAATGAGGAAATAGAATCTGATTGAGGTTAAACTTACAATATATGTGTGTAATCAAAACGTATTCATGGCAAAATTAGGATTTCCTACATATAGAAATGTCCAACAATGAAAGTAAAAAATATATATTGCCCAGTTATCCCTTATAAATTAGTTATCTGAATAGGCTTATATTATTGATAAATATAGTAGAAAAGTATAAAAGGTCAAATTGTAACATTCCACAGCTTTTATATTTTATACATGTGTATTGTGATGGAGAAAAGCGTACGTTATATGTACGTTATGGGATATCAACAAACCAAATTAATATAACATACGTGATCTTTTATATATAAATTAAAAACAGTATTAGTGATCCATTTGAGATGGTCTATTTTATTTTATTATCTTATCTTTATGGATAATAGGTATACCTTTATGCATAACAGGTAATACTATAGGTTCTAATAATTTTGTAGGCCTAACCTTAAAAGTCGAAATTGTAGCAAAATAATAATTTATTATTATGGTTTATAAAATCATTGATAGGTAACTATGTATTAATTTATTGTTGTAATTGTTAATAGAAAACCATTATCAAAATTACACTATGAAGATAATATTTTAAGAACATGGTAAGAAATTACCATCACCACGTTATGTAAATACATCAAATAAATACAAAGTTATTAATCAATTTTTGATGGTCCATTTTATTTCCATAACCTCAAGGTTGAGATTATGGTAAAAAGATATACATATGGTATAGGGCTCAACTGCACTTCTACTAGCGCTTGATTTTTCATTTATATTGTCGTAAACTCTTCTTCTGTATTAACTAACATTATTTAATGCTTTAAACTTTTTCAAACAATTTTTATAACATTATTAGATAATTTTGAAGTATTTATTTAAATATGCAAATCACAATATTATGACACTGGTAGACAATATTATGATGCTATTTTCTCTTAATATTGCAAATATTAGTAATTTAAATTTCACAGCGACATATAGTAATCGAGGATGATAATCGATATGTGGTTAGATTGTGGGTTATCGCTGGCTATATAAAACCTGACATATGCGCACTGTTGTTCTATTGGACTTTGAAAATATTCCACGCTAGTTTAAGTGCAGTTTTTTCGTTTATAGAAACACTGTTAAGTAACTGTATTAATTATTGCTGTAATTCACCACAAATCTTTAATCACCATGTTATGTAAATTATTAGTTTGTCTCTTCTCCTTATGGTCATTAATGCTTCTCCTGATACAAGACTATAGTCATAATTTATATACTTTGATACTCTATCAGTGTTATTCTAAAATTTATAACAAAACAAAAAATGAAACATTATATGTATTATATATATGCCCAATTACTTTGCCCTACAGTCCTATAAGGGCATTTATATAAACAACCATCTTTAAAATATGTAGTCATTGCATGAAACATCATTTCAGTTTACTGTTTTACCTCATCCTCACGTCAACATGATTTTTTCAAATATGTCCCCTTGAATAGCTGATTGGTTTTACTACTTATATTGCAAGCTCTAGGGCTTTATGAAATACATAAGATAAATGGTACATTCACTAAAGCCCTCCACTGAACCTTTTCCTCAACGAACTTAATCCAGTAAAAATTTCTTCTACTGTCTATTCAATCTACATGATCAACCCATAACAAACTTATAAAACTTATAGCGACAAATGTATTTATTTTATTGAGAAAATACCATTAGGAAGGTTTAGATGGGAGGATATTTGGATGAATGTTAGGGAACTGCATATTGGAAATAAACATCTGTTTTTGGTGGGACATGAGTTATGTATGTCATGATAAAAGAAACAGAAGTGAATTCTAGTACTTGGACAATGCAGGAAAATGAAATTAAAGAACAGTCCATACTTATATTTTATTGTGGAATTAATATGTATGACACCTGAAATAAATACAAAATATGTTTCATTTGAAAACATTGCTTTTTATTATTATCAGCATTCATAATTACTCATAACAATTATATACAAGAATCAATATGGATTTACATACATGAACATTACACAGCTATCAATGTACATAAACACACAAATTTGTAACACTAATACCTTATATATTATTGTGAAACATTACTATTTACACATTTTTTAGAATATAATACTTCATCGTGTCCACCACTGTGGTCTCGAGGTAGCGTGCTGCCTTGTCATGCAGTGGGTCCAATTCCTGGTCGGGACAAGCTCCTGGGAGAGGTTTTTTTGGGTTTTCCTCACCTGTAAGACAAATGTCAGGAAGCTTAGGGATCAACAGTCCCCAAATATCATCCGGTCATCATCATCATCCTTCACCGATGTGGAAAGAAAGCAACGGGAAGCTACCACACCTATAATTACCTAGCAAATCATAGCATGAAAATGCTATGATTGCAGTGAAATACCTACCCTTGGGCAGAATTACTATGGATGGATGGATCATAAGGCTTTTAAGTTTCCATACCCAACTTACGGAAAATAAGATAAAAAAACAATAAAGCTTGCCAAGGATCTACCTACTTAATCAAATCTAAATTACTTTAATGAAATTTTATGATGAGAATTTACATTATCAGGCAAATAAATTAAGTAAGTCAAATTACTACATCTCACCTCATAAAACTGGGTGATTCTCACAGGACCGGTTTCTGAAGTTATTTCCTCTATCGTCAACCAGAACTCAGACTATAGAGTTAATGGAATCTTGGCTGATGATACAAGCAATAGCTTCAGAAACCAGTCCTGTGAAGATCACGGAGTTTTATGAGGTAACATGTAATAACTTATTTGACTCACTTAACGAATATAAAATAATAAAAAAACCCATGGCTTGAAAGGCCTAGAAGGCTCTTGGCCTACTAGCTGGCTGTTGGACTCACTTCCACATGAGTTGATCACAGAGATAGAAGATCATTCACCCAGTGTGGGATTGGTCAGCATGTCAGGTCCCCAGTCATTATAGCTGATTTTCTGAACTTGGAGTCGCTACTTATTGTAGCTACCCAAATGCCTCATGATGCTGAGTGAGCAATGGCCCAATACTGGCCAAAATCACAAGAAAAAATGTTTTCCCCCATGGAGACCCGAACCAGCGCAAGTCCGGTAACTCTCTGACAAAGCATCTTGCCTTAACCATTCAGCTATGGTGCGGGACATAAAACAAACAAACTGAATTAAATAAACATGTTCACAATTGGCTATACCAGAAATGTGAATAAATGTGCACGCATTTTAACTTATGTTATCCAATAAATGATAGTGTTAGTGACTTAAAGGACAATTACAAAGTTTATAGCTGATATGTCACATGGAATAGAGCCCTATTTAAATTACACATTAGAACAAACAAAATTTAAGATTAGACAAAATGATATAGTGTTACAGATGCACCAACAATTTAGACGAGGAAATCTGCATTTTTAACACATAATGGTCTATATACACAACACAATATGTTCACAGCCTTACAGCAGAGGAAGTATAGAAGACAAAAAAAATGCATAATACATGATAGTGTAGTGAAAGAAAGTGTTCATATAATTTTGTCCAATCACAATCCTAAAATTACAAGTAAAAATACAATGGGAAGTAAGTAACTCTATTAGGTCCTTCTTAATAACAAATAAGGTAAATCCGGAGTTATTCTACCTCATAACTTTTGTGTTCTATTTGAACTAGTGTCTGTATATAAAGTATACCATCGTCAGCTTTTCCAGAATGTTGAAATTAACATTGTCGTTCCCTCGATGTCCAGAGCTGACGACTTAAATTTCAACAGTCTGGAAAAGCTGACGATGGTATACGTGAAATATCAAAACTACTTCAAATAGAACACCAGTTATGAGGAAGGATGACTCGGTATTCACCTTACTTATTATTAAAAGTGGACATCTATTAGAGCCCTTCCATTTGGAAAATCATAAACATCATTCACAACTGGAATAGCATTATTGGTGGCAGATCCTCTATTTCGGCATCGTTTGCCCTCCTCGCTATATTGTGTAACACAGTTGTTGCAACTATAACAGTCGTCGTCGTTTCAAGTTTGAGTTATAATGAAATCAGCTCGTGTTTGTGGGTTGAGGAGAGGTGTCATTCAAATATGATGGCACGCATACCCACTGTCTTCCAGGAGAATGCCAGACACTTCTCCTTCTTTAAATTGGCCACAGATTATGCTACTTTTGAACATACGAGTGTCGTGTGCAGATCCTGGCCAGCCTGTAACGATGTTTATGAATTCCATAGTGAAGTTCACAATGGCCTGAAAATTAAAAAAAAAATCCAAGATATAAAAAGCTACTCTCAATGCAATAAATATATATATATATATATATATATTAATTAAATAAAAGTAAAACTTAGTTTTATTCGATTTTCATATTTATTAAGATATAATTCAGTGACAGCTGTTTCGGTACATGTCTGAAGAAGGTACAGTGTACCGAAACAGCTGTCACTGAATTATATCTTAATAAATATGAAAATTGAATGAAACTAAGTTTTATTTTCATTTAATTAATTAATATGGATTTTCATCAAGTAAACACCAACTCAATTGATTATATATATATTCAATTTTTCATATTCAAAATTCTTACTATAAACTATGCCGTTCCTAACGAAAAACTATTAATTTTTTATTCATAGCCATTACAAGCACTTCAGTTTTGTCATTGCGTTAAAATTGTGATGGTTTCGTCAATTGTTTTATTGGAAGTAAATTTGGCTCAATTGCACTTCTACTAGCGCTTGATTTTTCAGTTATATTATTGTAAACTATAGCACTTATTTTGTATTTCCTAATATTTTAAACTTTTTCAAACAATTTTTATAACATTATTAGACAGTTTCGAAGTATTTATTTAAATGTGCAAATCACAATTTTTATGACATTGTTAGAAATATTGTGATGCTAACTGCTATTTTCTCCACAGAGTATATTACTTAGTCTATGATTTTTCTATTGCTGTTTTGGGTTATCGCTGGTTGGATCAGCATTAGGGAGCGATAAGTAAGTGTACACCCATTTTTAATAAACGTTTGGTAATTTTAATACTATTAATATATCTTTTTAACATAGATTTGGGGATTTATTGCAAATATTGGTCATTTTAAATTTCATAGCGATGGATTGTAATCGAGGATGATAATCAATATGGTTCGATTGTGGGTTATTGGTGGCTCTCAAACTCTGGCGCATGCACACTGTTATTCTATAGGACTTTGAAAATATTTCATGCTAGTTTAAGTGCAGTTTTTCTGTAAATTTACTTGTACCTTAATAAAGAAAGAAAAAATAATGCTTGAATTGTGACTTGAACCCTGGATCTCTGATTCTGTACATTAGTACAATACCAATTACACCATCTGAGCACCGATAAGAATGTCAACATTTCTTTCTACTTATACAATTCTCGTTCGTCCGAAGACCATCAATACCAACATGCCAATTGGAATCTTTTATTCAGAAGTACTTTTATTGAGAATTTATACATTACTTTTGAACGGTAAAGCTTCATACTTTGAAGTTTTTATTAAATTAACACTTTCCAACCTAGATTAATTAAGGAGAAAAAATTAAGGTTTGGAAAGTGTAAATTTAATAAAAACATGAAAAAAATTAAAATATGGTTATATTTTATTTGTTATTTATGCAAAAATCGATGTTATGTTATGGGATAAATGGTATGAGGTAGTAATCTAGAACAATATTAACACAATACATTTTCAAAATGTTTCTCACTGATATTGGTCTACAAAATCTCCTACTTGGCACAAATTATTTAGGTAAAAAGCATCATAAATCAAGTATTCACCTAAAATGGTTCACAGATGCTGCTTGGAGTTCTGCTTTTATGTGCTATATATTTAAGACAGTGCAACTAATGGCTTTATTTCAATTTTCTTACAATACTGATCAAGGCAACTAAAGCCATGGATCACATGTCGTAGATTTACGACACGTAGAAGAACCTGAACTCTAAAAGTAAAGCTTCTAAAAAAAATTAGTTGGATCTTTCATTATCAGTTTTGAATTACAACTCTAATGATGTCAATTAAAGAGCATAAGGGCCTTCTAGGCCTGTTGCGCTTGGAGAGAGAGAGTGAAAAAATAAAATAATAATAATAATAATACAACACACAAAATACTTGCTTAACTAGTTTTTGTACATACCTGACAGTTGAAGGAGAATACGCCCAAGCTATTTCTGAAGATTTCGGATATTCTCCTCCAGGATTCCTTATTTTATATGTGTGCCATCGATGAATCAACTACACCACGGAAACAAGCAATTCTATGAAATTCATAATGGAGATGACGAACCTCATCTCCATTAGGGAATGTTATAAATTGTAGTTTCAATTCTGCAATAGAGGTGGATACTTTTCTGATGACAGGTGACACAGTACTTTGGCTGATGCCAGGGAGGTCTGCCACTACAAGCTGCATACTTCCTGTGAATAGAATTAATAAACAAATTGAATAAATTCACAATTGGTATGACACAATATTTATGCCATAATAAATTTAATATTTGTCTGGCCACACCTTGATTAAGTATTTGTTCCTGAATCGAGGAATTTAGCATAAAATTAAATTAAGCATTATCAGATAATCTTTCATGTGCATAATTTAAAGAGTGAAGCAAATTATGGGTAAACTTTAGTATTTGACTCTCATCTATTCAATGAATAAGTTCTACAGAATCGCACTGCACATGCGCGAATGTTTAATGTAACCTTCACCAGGTGGCAGGATATAAATGTGAAATCGAAATAACTAACCTTCTTAATAAATTCCCAAACAGTTTATGAGAAACTGACATACACCCATTACACTCTTCTTAACCTAACAAAATAAATTGCTTGCATATTATTCAATAAACTAATCATGCGTATACTAACTTGTAACAAAAACACACGAAATGAAGTTAATTTCTTTAAATTAAATAATAATAATGTTAAGTATTAAAAAATTAATAGAAATATTGTTTTATTAATTTCTACTACAGTAGTTTGAATGAAGATGTTTCATTATTTGCATTTTCCTTATATTATATATATATACATACACATATATATCGTACTATTGAATTACTAATTATTATCCAATTTTGTTCGTTATGTGACCGGAGTTAATAAAAATTTCACTTTTTTGCGTGTAATATACAAACAAAAAAACGATCATGTTAATGATTATACACGAGAGTGATATTTTATTTCTCTACATGAATTATTTGTAATCGGTTTATATAGTATTTCCATACACGTTTGTAATAAACAACACTAGATTTTAAGAAGTCTCACGATGCATATTGAAAAAGTTAAAATATAATGAATCATACAGCATATATTACATGACTTACCTGTATATCGGGGAATATCCTGAAAGTACAGGCGGCGACGGCGATTCGCTTGATCCCGTAGATTTTGTTCAATTTCCACATCTTCTATTAACTTCTGTGCCTCCAAACCCAAAATATTATTCACTTTTGGAACTCCGCCATTTCTACTGTGGACCAGAACAAAGCGAAAGACAGGTATACTGCCGACTTAAGAATTTGACATTAATAAGTGAGTAAGGCGTGGCCAAAACGAGAGTTTTGAGCGAGAGTTGGTTTCAAGAATACTCTCGACGTCATAGGAAGGCGGAGCCACTCACATGTCACTCACTTCGAGAGGAGAGTTGGTTTCAAGAATACCGGCCTTAATTGTCATTATATTATTAAACTCTTTCTATGTGAAACCATGACAAAAGACAGACAGAAATCTTACTTCTATTTACACTAAACTAGCGGACCCGGCAGACGACACGTTGGATTATTTGAACAGCAATGTTCATATAAGCCTCTTGAGCATGTAAACAAAGACAGTGAATTGTACATCGGCAACATTATTTGTGCTTTTTGGTAGCTCTAAATTATCTACTACCCGATCTATTAGGTATTTGCATTGAGCTCTTGGTGATGTAATGGGACAAATGTTAACAAGTGTTAGTCGCTGTTGTATAAACATAAACGAATAAATGAACTGAATATTAGCTGTGTGACAACGGCATTAGTATTGGATGATTACTGTTTTTTGAGTCATTTATTTTATAGCTTAAGTTTAACAAAATAACATGGAATAGATACGTAGATGCACAGCCTACCTGTATTAGCGTCGCGACATTTTCTTTGGTGCTCTCAAATCTAAAGTGATGCCAAATCCAACCCTGTTAAAGTGGAACAGAAATACCTATAATCCCAACTTAATCTGGTAAACTAAATTATTATATAACTGACTCACTTGCACTATCGAACCGTAGGTTCATGGCCACGCGGATATAAGCTCTCCATGCATCCCTATCCTGAGCTAATATTTTTTAATCATTCCCTGTATAATCTACTTCCCTCAAATCATGGTGAATGTTATTCTCCCACATCATTCTTTATATTATCATCATCACCATAATCATCATCATTATTATTAGAGCAACGATTTTAATGCAGTGAAAGTTATGTTTGTATATATATATATATATATATATATATATATATATATATATATATTAATGTATGTATGTCTGTACTTTATAGACTTCCTCTAAATCTTTCAACCCGATCTCCGTGAAAATTTGTATAAAACAGGGTTTCAGATGCGCCGAATGTAGCCGTTATCTATTATGTTTTAAAATCATCAGGTGTAGGAGTTCACCTGAAACGAAAATTTAAAAATCGCTGTAGCGTTCGCAATTTTCGATGTTTCACAACAAAACGAGGAATATCCAATTAAAATAAACCGATATATGTATTATCAAAAAATAAGCGAAATTCGACGAAATAAAAATAAAACCTATACAACTGGACCGCTTTTAACGACATTTGTGTGTGTGTGTTTGAGTGGGTCCCTAGACGGCTTATTTTCACAATTGGATCCTCTAAAATCATTAGTTGTAGGATTTCACCTGAAATTCATAAATCGCTCTAGCGGTCACAATTTTTTATGTTTCACAACGAGGGCAGGTGTTTCACTGCAATCATAGCATTTTCATGCTAAGCTTTGCAGCTTTACTAGGGAATTATAGGTGTGGTATCTTCCCGTTGCTTTCCACACCGGTGAAAGATAATGATGATAATAAGAATGATGATGATGATAACCGGATGATTTTTCGGGGACCGTTGGGCCCTAAGCTTCCTGGCATTTGTCTTATAGGTGAGGAAAAATTCAACTAATGTTTTTTGAAGGCGGTGGGACGCCATGAGTCCCCATTATGCCTAACAGCATGCATTTCCAGAATAAATATTATAAAATATAGAAATTGACCAACCGAGTATTGAACCAGAAATTCCGAATAAGAATATCTCGTTAATAAGAATAGACGTTTCTGACAAGTTAGTTGAAGGACTGAGGGATTTTATATGGGTTAACTTGATACAAGGATAAATTCTTAACAATGACGGTAATTTCCCAGTAAATACAAGGCTCATGTGCCTTCAAAGAGATTCGACAAAGGCACACGCGCAGTTTACATTGCGTGTGTGCGGTATCTTTCAAGCATCGCTCATAAGCATACGCATGTCCACCCGATACGCATCACATTAACACAAGAACAAGGACAGAGAGAATATATTATACTGTAGTAAACAACCCCCAAATGAACCACTAGGTCATTAATTCACCACACGTAGCCACAAGTTAAGCGTGTCCCATGTCAAGTCATGCTAATTTCTCAAGAAAGCCTGCACCCAGCTTTCATACGCAGTATCACCATTTTTCTATAATTTCATCTATCTGCAAATAATGGCGTAGCGTTTGCCGAACCATATCCTCTCCTTTGTAAGGAATTACTAGACCAAGTTAATTTTTACACGCTTTATATTAGCTTGACCTGTATCTATCTATGTAACGGAATCTTTCAACGCGATTTTCACCCACTTAAAATCATTGGATCGACTTGAAACTTTGTATAATAGTAAAGGACCCGCGACAATACAATAATCTCATACTTATTTTCTAAAATCCTGGCCATAATCATCAGAAAGTCAAAAAAAGTGTCTTTGTATCTATGTAACGGAATCATTGAACACGATTTGCACCTACTTAGAAACATTGGATCGACTTGAAACTTTGTATACTTGTGAATGACCCGTGACAATACGTTAATTTCACATTTTGTTTCTAAAATTCTGGCCAGAATCATCCGAAAATTAAAAAAAAATGAAAACTGGTATAATAGGTTGCGGACTTGTCACCTTTTTACTCAGTCTTTGTAAGAGCTCAGTTGGTAGAGTGGTGAACTGTAGTGGTATATAATTTCAGTAATCCAAAGGTCGCTGGTTCAAATTCGGCTGGGAGGATTTTTTTTAGAAGAGTATTACTTTTAGCTCATACTACAATAGTATCGAATTTAAAGATGTTTACATGTTTATCTTATTCTGTAAAATATTAGAACTAAAAAATAAATAATAGTTTTAAAAAACTAAAACAACACGCTTTATTAGAAAACCGGACTAAAAAATGAAAAACAAGTTTAATTTGCAACACGCTTGGGATAAAATTAAAGTGGTCAACAAAAAAATCATCTGCAACACATATAGAATAAAACTAGAGTTAGCAACAGAAAGAAAATAATTTTACCATCAAAAGCGTGGGGTGCTTTTTATGATTTTTACATTTTCTTCTTAGAGACTTTACTTTTACCAATATCTGTTTATTATCAAATATATTAATTGATACAGAGCACCCCACGCTTTTGATGGTAAAATTATTTTCTTTTTGTTGATAACTCTAGTTTTATTCTATATGTGTCGGAGATGATTTTTTGTTGACCACTTTAATTTTATCCCAAGCATGTTGGAAATTAAACTTATTTTTCGTTTTTCTAGTTCGGTTTTCTAATAAAACGTGTTGTTTTAGTTTTTTAAAACTATTATTTATTAGTTACCTTATTAGCTCAGAAATGTCATGGATGGTATGAGGTCAACGCACAGACCCAATGAGACATCTAACAGACAACTAAGGTATTACTAGGACGTTGAGGTCGGTAAATTTTTCTTAGAGGCCTCTTTATTCAGGCTTAAGGATCTTTTACGAGCTTGAAAATCTTCAGACTCGGGACTTTTCCTTGGGTTTTTCTGTCCTAAAAAACCATCGACCCCGGTCGGGTTTGAAACCGTGACTCTCTGAACCAGAGGCAAGGAGCATAACCAACTAGTCCAAAAATATTTCACGTCCATATCCAGTGCTATGGTGTTTGTTCAAACTTTCAAACTTTTGTGTTCAAATATATATTAAACTTGAATTTTTAATCCAGTTTATTTATGGAAGCTTTAATATCAAGGTCATATCGCGTCTGCCTGTCCTGTTGGAATATTTGTTACCATGTACGTCTCTGGTTCCGAGTATCATGAATATCATATCCGGTCAGGACTGATACACTTTGAGGCGCTTGTAGTTCCAACTCCTCTCAAAAAATGATAAACTGATAATATATACTGTAACTGTTATTCTCCCGGTCATAGGGAATGCGAGACATAGATTCTTCCTTTAAGGGAGGAGAAAAGATTAGGAGAACTTGAAATAAAGTTCTTAGGAAAATTTTTGGACCAAAGAGAGATGAACAGACAGGTGAATGGAGAATCTACGTAACACAGTGAGCTACATGATCTTTATAGGAAACCAAATAATAAGAATAGTTCAGTAGAATGCGATAGGCAGGACATGTTGCACGAATTGGCAATGAAAGACGAACATGGAAGGTTCCTGTAGGAAACCAGAGCGAAAACGCCCGGTTGATAGACCTAGATTGAGGTGGGAGAATGGCTTTAACCATTATTTGTGGGAACTATATTAAACATGGGACGATTGGAAAATATTAGAACAGGATAGAGAAGTGTGGAGAGCTTATGTCTACGCAACCATGAACCTACGGATTTTCAATAGTTCCAATGAGTTAGTTAATAAACTAAGTAATATAATTCATTCAGGTATTGGGCTACAAACCGGAAGTTCGAGAATTCGTGTCTTGATAAGGCAAGGAGCTTTAAACTCTGTCAATAAAAAAATGAAGTACAGTTTTATATACTGGGGTAAGGGCAGCCGTCACGTAGGGTTAATAATCCGGGTGACATCTGCGATTTTCTACAACGGTGGGAGTCGTAAGCTCCCAATAACTCATGGGCTTTCTAAGGCCTTTCTTCGGGTCAATTTACTTCACTTTAAAATCCTCAACATGGCTTCCTTCGGAAGGGGCAATGCTGTGGGTTCTGTGTCGTAGAATTACGGAATGTAAAGAACCTCCATCCTGAAAAGAAAGAGGCCATTGAGCACAAATTTTCGACCTTTTCAAAACTAAATTTTCGTTCCGACCTTACCTTTTAACAAGTGTCGTTAAATAAAATATTGTGAATTACTACAAGTAAATCGTGTCTAAAACAGTGGACCAGCATCATGGGCTAGTGGTCAGCGTTTCTAACTACTGTTCATGAGGTCCTGGGTTCGATTCACGATCAAACCATAGTTTTTCCTGAAAGGGAATTATTCCTGTAGCTGCCCATGGTCTGGAATTTAGGTTAAGTTTAGGTTAAGAACTCTCCTGGCATTTCATTATCTTTTATCACCCATCATATCACCGTAGTAACGAAACTCCGCCTTCTAGGCGCCCCAAATTAAGAAGTGGGTTACAATTGAGCCAATGCCGGGAGAGGACTCCAGAAATGTCGAAATGACAACATGGGATATTGAATAGAAAAAATAAATATTAAGGTGTAGCAATTGTTCAGTATATTTATGTTGTATATCTGTAATATGTTTTTAATAATATTAGTGTATTTTAATAAGAACACTTAAGTCTGATAAACTGCGATGGACATGACATGTGACACCATTTGGAAATGAAAAGCGCCATGGAAACTCCTTGCAGGAAAACCAGATCGGAAAGCAGCCAGTAGGCAGATAAAAAATGAAGTGGAAGAATAACACTAAAACCATGATTGAAGGGAACTACAATATGCAGAGGATGACTGGAAATCATTAGCTCAAGACAGATAGGCCTACATGTATGGAGAGTTTGTGTCCGCGCGGCCATGAAGCTATGGGTTCGATAGTGCTAGTGAGATAGAATTTGTTAAAAAAAACTTATTACACATCAAATTAAGCTGACGTATTAACAACTATAATTGGAAACCGAAGAGTTGACATCCTAATATTAGATGGCTGGACAGCGCTGAACAGGACCTGAGGATACTGGGTGTATAAAGATGGAGAAAGAAGGCGGAGAAGAGGGACGAATGGAGGCGAATTATAGGGACAGTCAAGGCCTGCAACGAGCTGTTGAACCAATAATGATGATGACGATTAACATATCGAATTATGATATGGAAGATTATGCTGGCCACATGTTTTCCTGATAAATTTAGATTTAATTTTTCCTAAAATTGTCCTAGAAGCAAAGGTCCGAACGTGCCTCATGAAGGAAAATTATACAGACTGGCGATCGTATACTGGGTCCCGCTGCGTCTGGGGTAATGGTATATTTCTAGACCACAGAGGTGGACTATATTAATCTTCTTTGTTTTATAAAATAATCCGTATTTCCTTTCAAGTCAGTTTTATTCGTTTGCATTATTTTTTCTAACTGCCATATAATTTTCTTTTACTGACAACATATTTCACGTTTTTAAATATTTAAATATCAAATCAAGTCTTGTTTTCCTTTTCTACACAGTTCCCTACGTTATATTTTTCTTTCCTTTTCTTTCCAATATTCAAACACCACTCATATTGCTGTTACGAAGTTGTAGTAGTAGTAGTAGGACTTTATTAGACAAAAAGTAAGATATTTACAATATTATTTACAAATATGGGTCGCACGGGCAGTAAGCCGTACGTGCTGTTGACAGTCCGTTACAATAAAGTAATAATTGGTACTAGTGTAAAGAAAAATAAACAAAAACAGCAATAACATTACAATTACATAAAGAAAACACAATAAAAATATTACCATTAAATAATAACACAATAGCATTATACACTAAAAACATTAACATTACAATTACATAAAGAAAACACAATAATATTACAATTAAGTAATAACACAATAGCAATAACATTACAATTACATAAAGAAAACACAATAATAATATTACAATTAAATAATAACACAATAGCATTGTACACTAAAAACATTAACCTTACAATTACATAAAGAAAACACAATAATATTACAATTAAGTAATAACACAATAATATTACAATTAAGTAATAACACAATAGCATTATACACTAAAAAAAACATTAACATTACAATTACATAAAGAAAACACATTAATATTACAATTAAATAATAACACAACAGCATTATACACTAATTAATTTATATATAATTGTTAATAATTAATGGTATTGCATTTTTATAACATATATTTATTCATGAATGAGTGTTGTCCTTATTTTTCGCGTTTTGTCCAGAAATTTACCGAGGTTTATCCAATTTTCTGGATTTACCAATAACTCGTAGCATGCCAATCTTTCCCGATTTGAATTTAGAAATCTTTCCGGTAATAACTGACGTCTCCAATATTCTAAATCATTACATTTTCCTAATATATGTATCTCATCTTCAAAGTTCCCGCACATTGGACATATTCGCATATCGTGATCGTCGCTAATTTTTAGAAATTTCCATGCCCCTAGCCTAAACCAAGCAAGCCCTGATCTCTCCTTAAATCCTAGGTTGAGTATATACGATTCTTTTCCCCAGACGTGTTTTAGGTCTGTTTGTAAACACAGTGAGCGTTTTCCTGTACATTCGGCGAAGGTATCTTGTTGGTTTACATCTAAGTACCTCCTCCTTATTTTTCTCCACACGTTCTTGCGATTTTCAGTCCCTTTTTCCCATATCCAGCCCATCCCAATCTTTTGGATTTCTCTCCTAACCTCGTCTGCCCAAAATTTAACATCTATGTTTTTAATTTGGTGGTCGTAGCAAATTGCTCTAAGCATTGTTTGTTCACCTTGGATTACTCGCAACCAGTATTTGAGTACACGAATTTTACAGTTAATATCGTCCTGGAATGACCCGAATTCATATAAAATTCCACAGTTAGAAACGGCCTTACTAAGTCCTGTAATATACTTTAGAAAATGCGTATATACCTTATTTAGTATTTCCGTTCTTTGGAAACCCCAAATCTCACTACTATAGTGCATGACTGGCCTGACCATAGCTCCATACATTTTTTCTAATGTGCTGACTGGAATATCAGGCACTCGACCCAGAATACCGAGTACACTGTTAAGTTGTCCCCTCCCTTTAAATAATGCTATATCAATGTGTTTTTTCCACTTTCCGTTCATTTTCAACGTCGTACCAAGATATTCGAAATGTTTCACGTTTTGAAGAACTTGATCTCTGTATTTCCATTCCTCTGTTCTACCATAAACCGTCCCATTTTTAAATGTCATTGTTTTTGTCTTACTAGCATTTACTGTCAATCCCCAATTCCTAAAGTATATTTCCAGTAGGTCAAGACCTCTTTGCAATCCCTTGATTGTCTTGGAACAGATAATTAAATCATCTGCATACAACAGGACTGGGATTATAACATTTCCTATCTCCGGAACCTCAATTTCTCCTTCTAGCATTACGTCTACAATATCATCAACGAATAGATTAAATAGCATTGGTGATAAAATGCAACCTTTTCTCACTCCCCGATTGGCTTCACTGCTCTCTGTAATGTGCCCTTGGTCTACTTTTATACAAAATTTAACATATTTATAAATTGACATTAAAGCATGTATCATTTTACGAGACAATCCTTTCCGATTTAATTTTCCCAAAGTGCGCTTCGGTCCACAGTATCAAATGCCATCTTAAATCAATGAATGCACAAAATAATTTACCCCCCTTCATTTTCAGATTGTCATCAATTAATGTTCTCAGAACAAATAGGTTGTCCACCATAGAGTACCCTTCTCTAAAACCTGCCTGATATTTTGAGAGCCTATTGTTCTCTTTAGCCCATTGTCTGATTCGTTCGTAAAGTACTTTACAATATATTTTTCCGAACACTGACAAGAGACAAATTCCCCTATAACTTTCTGGTATCTGTGCCCCACCTTTCCCTTTGTATAGCGGTTGGATGACACCTGTCGCCCAGGCTTCCGGATAATCTCCTCCATTAAAAAGTTTGTTGAACGCAGTTTTCAAAACATCTAATAATTTATTGGATGATATCATATTTTTCAAGAATTCCCCTGGTATTCCATCAATTCCAGGTGCTTTACCATTCTTTAAACATTTAATGGAAGAAACCACTTCATTTTTCGAAATATCCTGATCCAGTAATTGAATATGAATTGGGTCAGGGATCTCAAATATATTTCCTTGATTATATCTTAACCTATTTCCCAGCACCCTATCAAAGTAACTTCTCCATACCCCGGGCGATATTCTTGTCCGATTTATGGACTTTACTTTGAGTTCCCTTATCGCTTTCCATATGTCCGCAATGTTCCACTTTCAGTCGCGACTCTCATTTCTTCGGATTTCTATTTTGCCATGCTAGTTTGTTTCTGCCAATAAGTCTTTATATTCCTTTCTCTCTTGCGCATATTTTTTCTGCTTTCATCTGTGCTTTCTTTTCTAAACTTTAAAAGACTACTTTCGACAAATTTCTTCTTCTTTCTACATGCATTATTGTACCACCCTTTGTCATTCTGGTTCATTGCGCATTTAACCTTGAATTTTCCCCTGCTTTTTGAAAACATTCTGTCAAAGTTTTAATAATTTCCTCCCCGCTAAGATCATTTAATTGCAGATCCTGTATTAGCGTTTCCAAACTCCTGTTAAATTCTTCTCTCAGATCCTCGATCCACCTGAAACGGATAATTGGCCGCAATATTGTTGCCCCTCATCATTAACTGTCTCACTAATACCTTTCATATTTAAAATAAGTTTGTTTGGGAAGTGGTGTGATTCGATTCTGGAAACTATACAGAATTACTTAGGACTGGAATCATGTCTTGTGTGCATATTGAATAATCGATTACGCTACTTCCATTTTTATTAATAAATGTCAGTTCTCCATTTTTATCTTCCCCATATTTACCATTCAGAATTTCAAGTTCAAATGCATCGCAAAAAGCTAACAGTTGGTTTCCTTCTGAATTTAAAATCTTATCTTTGCTTCTCCTACCCTCACCTCGTGTTTCATTATCATCCGATTTTATAGTGATATTTTCCTCCCCAATCCTACAGTTAAAGTCCCCTAAAATTATTATTCCCGCTTCCGGAAACATATCTTTTATTTCTGCCAACGAGTCAGACAATTCAACGAAAAAATTTGGATTGGCATACCTGGAATTTAGTGGTTGGCGATAAATAGACAACAGACATTTCTGCTCTTTCTGTATGGTAATATATACAAATTGCCTCTTTTAAAGTAATATTTACCTTTTTAATATGTGGGTCTAAGTTAGCTTTATATAAAATGGCAACACCGCCTGGATATCTACCTCTCTTTCCTCTCTTTTGATTACCCTTAAAATAACCTTTCATATTACATAGATTTACGCATTCATTAGCTTTTAACCATGTTTCTCCTAGGGCTAATATATCAAAAGTCTCAATAAACTCTACACATCTGTCCATTGAAAGTTTTTGCTTTAACCCTTCGATATTCCATGAACCGACTGTCAACAAACCCTATTGTGTTCCCTTGTCATTAGTCTCACCTGTATTTTTCGAACTTCCCCCTCTCAATAGTTCCTTTTCTGCGGGTAGATTCTGAAGTCTTAGTGATTTTCTTGTTGGAGTTCTTGTGTCCGCCGGTCGTTCACCTCTTAGAGGTGGGGTATGCTGTTTGCGTTCGGCCGTTTTTTGCTGTATGTTTATTGGATTTCTGGGAGTTATTAAGGTAGTGGTCCCTCTCTCTTTCTCTCGTGTAGAATTTTCTCCCTCCTCTGCTGTAAGGAGACCACCTGCTGTTGAAGCGTCCCCTGTATGTTTTGGGGACTCGCTGTCAATGACCTCTTCAAATTCATTTTCAGAGTTGTCCATATTTTGTAGTTTTCCCCTGCTCCAGATTCGTCCATTTATAATCAATTTATTAAATTGCATGATTGCATGGCAGCCCTGCCTCCTCGCCTCGAGCATGTGTCGCTTAAGAAAGTCTCTTTCGCGGCGCACCTTCTAACTAAAGTCTTCGGCAATATTGATACCGGTCCCTTTAAGATATTTACTGTCTCTAAGGATCCAACATTTTATTTTGTAGTGTGATAATTTGCATACAATCGGTCTCTTGTAAATTCTTATTATAGTCTACCAGATTAAATAAAAAATTATTATTATTATTACTATTATCATCATTATCATCATCACCATAATCATCACCATCACCATCATCATCACCACCACCACTATCATCACCATTATTATTATTATTATTATTTTTAATATTATTTACTCACTGGCACTATCGAACCCGTAGGTTCATGGCCGCGCGGACATAAGCTCTCCATACATCCCTATCCTGAGCGAATGCTTTCCAATCATTCCCTGTATAATCTACTTCCCTCAAATCATAGTTAATATTATTTCTCCCACCTCATTCTTGGTCTACCAATTGGGCGTTTTCCTCTGGCTTTCCTTCAAGAAGCCTCCATGCAAGTCTTTCATTCCCCATACGTGCAACATGTCCTGCCCATCGCAGTCTACGAGACTTAACTGTTCTTATTATATCTGGCTTCCTATAAAGACCATGTAGTTCATTGTTATGAAGTCTTCAACATTCACCTGTCTGTTCATCTCTCTTTGGTCCAAAAATTTTCCTAAGTATTTTATTCTCAAATACTTGTAATCTCTTTTCCTCCCTTAAAGTAAGAGTCCATGTTTCGCACCCATGTAATATAACTGGTAGAATAATAGTTTTATATATTTTCAGTTTAACGTTTTTTGAGAGGAGTTGGGACATCAAGAGTCTCTGTAATGCATAATAGCACGCATTTCCAGAATTGAGCCTATGTTTTTAATTTTTTTGTGCATCTCATTTCTATTTGTGATTATTGTTCCTAGGTATTTGAATTCAGCCACTTCCTCAAAATTTCCCTCATTTGTCATTAGCTGTCTATTTCCATTATATAATGAATTTCTACGTGTGACCATATATTTAGTTTTATTGATATTTACTTCCAGACCTAATTTCTTAGTGTTACTTAATAGTGTGTGCGTGTTGTCATTTAGTATCTCCTTGCTATCGGCCAACAATACTACATCATCAGCATAAACTAACAGCTTATTAATACCTTTGAGTTGTAAGCCTTCCTCATTCTCTAAAGATTTAATGGCATGTTCTAGTACAAAATTATATAGTAGAGGGGATAGTGCATCTCGTTGCTTCAACCCATTCTGGATTTCAAAAGTGTCCGAAAACTCTTTGCCTACACGCACCCTACTCTTTGTGCCATTTAGACACATTCGTATAAGTCTAACTAACTTTTTAGGAATTCTGAACTCCAGCAGGATACTATATAACTTCTCCCTCTTAATTGAATCATATGCTTTTTTTGAAGTCTACATATAGTTGATGAACAGTACCATTATATTCCCATTTCTTTTCTAAAATCTGTCTTATACTAAAAATCTGATATGTTGTAGACCTGTTTCTTCTAAATGCACATTGATGATCTCCTAGAATGTCATCAATATAGGGAGTAAGTCTGCTACTAATATATTTGTAAGAATTTTGTACTAAGTTGAAAGTAATGAGATGCCCCAGTAGTTGTTGCAATCCGTTTTATCTCCTTTCTTATAAATTGGTATGATAATTGATTCCTTCCATTCATCTGGAAGAGCTTCTTTTTTCCAAATCATGCTAAGCAACCAGTGTATCTTGTCCATAAATTTTTCTCCCCCTGATTTTATCAGTTCTACTGAGATGTCATCTGAACCTGATGCTTTTATACATATTCAATTTTTCAATCGCCATTTCAACCTCTAATGCACTTGGCTCTGCGACTAGCATTTCTGCTGTCTGTAAATTATCCTCCTCAATGTCCTGTTCTGTATGTACATTTAATAGCTGATTAAAGTAACTTTTCCATCGATTTAATATACTCCTGGAATCTGCAATCATATCCCCATTTTCATTCCGAATTATGGTTGTTCTAGCCTGGAACCCTTTCTTCTCTATACTAATTCCCTGATATAATTCTGTAATGTTCCTATTTTTTGCATTCATTTCAAGATCATTAATCTTCTCTCTCAAATATTTCCTCTTTTTACTCTTTAGTAACTAGGTGGTTTCCTGTCTAATACTACCCAATTGCTCTAAATTTACCTCATTTGGCTCGTGTAACCATTTCATTTTTGCTAGCTTTCTTTTCTTTACAATGTCGGCACATTCCTCATCAAACATTTCTTGTTTTGCCTCTTTTTAAACAATCAATGCTTTCTGATGCTGACAATTTAATAGTATCTCTTATAGCCTCCCATTCTTTATTTATAGCAGTTTCTTCTTCGTTTGCCACATTGTCATCTGGAGATTCCAGTACTTCAAATCTATTAGCATTTTGATTTGGTATTCTTGCCGCATTTAATCACTTTTCAAGTTTTTGAATTCAAATTTACAGAATCACTTTTAGCGTATTGTTATTATTATTATTATTATTATTATTATTATTATTATTATTATTATTATTATTATTATTATTATTAGGAATGTTATGGATCAAAATATATAATATATAAAATACTTTTATTATTTTAGTTTATATTTTAAAAACATTATTAACAGAAAATGGTTGAGGAATGAAAAAACAATTTACATTACAAAAGAAAAAACTAAAATTCTGCAGTAACATTCATGTGTGAAAGGTTGTTATCCTTAAATGTAGCTAGAAATCAGTATTATTCCTATTAACAATGGCATTTCCCAGGCGTTGTGTCCATAGTGTCGGAGTTCTTGACTAAGTTTTGACTATAGGTCAGGATGATATACGCAGAAGAGAGTAATATTCAAAGTTATATCAATATTTTGCTTTATCCACGAGATTCTTGAAAACGTTTAATTCAAGTTTATTTTCTTGAAATTCTAATTAAATAATGGAGCAGATTTTCTACCTGATTTTATTAGTGGTATATTAATCGTCTCTTATTGCGACTAACTTATAAGAGACGGATACTTGTTTAACTCACTCATCAAACTTAGCTACAATGCAAGTAACACGTGAATGCGACATTGTTTGTCAATTCCTACAATAGAAACCCGTAATATTATACAGGGTGTCCCATTCATACCTCCCACATTTTAATTAATCATAACTAACAAATTATGCGGAATTATGAAATGAGGCCAGTATTAAACGAAATAGAAACTCAAAGAATGTTCATTGTCACACTTCTATATGTGCACCATTAGTGGCACGAACAATATCAAGTCTGTATTCGATTTCGTGCCACGTTCTGTCAAACATGTCCATTGAACTGCCGGGAAGCTTGGCGAGTTGATTTTTGTGAACTTCTCTGAAATCCTGCTCTAATTTCCTCAATCTTTTCTTCTAAAACATGTGTACGAGCATCTCCTGATTCTTTATTAACGCTTCCAGTCGCCAGAAACTTAATGGTATTCCCATCAGGTGCAGTTCCTCCATATTCTCTCCGGTAATTTTTTTGCACTGTAATTATTATTGACTTCCGTCTCTGCATACCAGAAAACAGTTTGTGCTCGTTGCTGAGTTTGTTTTATGTGATTTTTGTGCCCAACATGCGACAGATGAATTAACTGCAACAATGAAAACAATTCTTTGAATTTCTCTTTCTTTTAATACCAACCTCATTTTATAATTCCGTATACTTTCAGAGTTATGATTAATTAAAATGTGGGAAGTTTGAATGGGACACGATGTACTTTCTCTGTCTAAAGACAGGTTAGTCATGACTAAAAATGAAACTTCTCCTTCCAATGACGCGAAATTAAGTTTAACTGCCTTGTCACGCAGCAGGCCCGGGTTCGATTCCCGGTCGGGTCAAGCTTCCTGATGAGGATTTTATCCGGGGTATTTCTTCAAATGTAAGACAAATATCAGGTTGCTCTAAAGCGCAAAAGGTCCCCGAACATCATCTGGCCATCATCATCCCGATGTGGAAAGCAACGGGAAGCTACTAAACCTATAATTTCCAAGTAAAGCTGCAAAGCATAGCATGAAAATGCCATGATTGCAGTGAAAACCTGCCTTCGTGCAGAACACTATAGAATAGATATACAATAGAGGTGACTCTGAACAGGCTTATACAAATTATACTTCGGTGGAGCATAAAAGTTACGCACTGACTGTACGGAACATTTATAGTGAAATATAACTACGTAATGTAAAGTGATTACAACACAGTTCAGAAATGATGATGTAAACAGACGGTTGAGAAAACTAATATAACCACCTTCCCTCTGACGTCATGTACAATGGTTGTCTCAACCATATGCTAATATCATGTTTACGAAGAAATTCCTGTATCTATGCTGATGATGTAGTATTGTTGACCGATAGCGAGGAGATACTAAAGGACAACAGGCACACACTATTGAGTAAAACTAAGAAATTAGGGCTGGAAGTAAATATCAATAAAACTAAATATATGTTCACACGTAGAAATTCATTAAATAATGGAAATGGACAGCTAATGACAACTGAGGGAAATTTTGAGGAAGTGGCTGAATTCAAATACCTAGGAACAATAATCACAAATAGGAATGAGATGCACAAAGAAATTAAACATAGGCTCAATTCTGGAAATGCGTGCTATTATGCATTGCAGAGACTCTTGATGTCCCAACTCCTTTCAAAAAAACGTTAAACTGAAAATATATAAAACTATTATTCTACCAGTTATATTACATAGGTGCGAAACATGGACTCTTACTTTAAGAGAGGAAAGGAGATTACAAATATTTGAGAATAAAGTACTTAGGAAAATTTTTGGACCAAAGAGAGATGAACAGACAGGTGAATGGAGAAGACTACATAACAATGAACTACATGGTCTTTATAGGAAGCCAGATATAATAAGAACAGTTAAGTCTCGTAGACTGCGATGGGCAGGACATGTTGCACGTATGGGGAATGAAAGACTTGCATGGAAACTTCTTGTAGGAAAGCCAGAGGGAAAACGCCCAGTTGGTAGACCAAGAATGAGGTGGGAGAATAACATTAACTATGATTTGAGGGAAGTAGATTATACAGGGAATGATTGGAAAGCATTCGCTCAGGATAGGGATGTATGGAGAGCTTATGTCCGTGCGGCCATGAACCTACGGGTTCGATAGTGCCAGTGAGTAAGTAAGTAGTCATGACTGCCAAGTTATTCGTTAAATGTTTCAAATAATATACATTAAAAGATTTATAGTTGACTATGCACAATATTATTTATTGCATTTTAATAAGTAGCTAAAAAATGTAGTTTTTCAACAATCAATTGGGGCTTTGACTTTGGTTCCATATCTTAAAGTTTGTAGCTTTTAATAAATAAATAATATAATAATATGATATCCTCAACTCGTGTCCAACTCAGGGTCGTGTCGAAGGAAGAGATGAGATGTTTCCCCTTATATAGATGTCTGTGAATGGCAAAGGTGCCGGTCGACCACGCCTGACGCACCATCAAAGGGGCAGATGAACGAAATGAAACGAAATGGATGAGATGAGTGTGGAGAAATGGTGGAATGAAATTGAGGCAGAGGAAAAGGGTAGAAAATCCCGTGGAAAAACTTGCCCAAGCTACGTTTCGTCCACCACGAAACCCACATGGAGTAACCGAGACTCGATCTCTGGGCCTCAGCGGTGAGAGGTGAACGTCTAACTGCTTGAGCCACGGAGCCGCCAAACTTGTGAATAAATAATGCCCATATTTGTAAAAAAAGTGTTTTAAACATATCTTTAACATTACCAGTATTTAACAAGGACTTTTTCAAAAAAATAAAATATATTTACATAATGTGATTATTTCATTTTAACATAACGAGCGCTCTTTTATAGCTAATTCGTGCCTTAGTAATTTGATATGAATTAAAAAGACAATTATTTAAGAATTATTTTACATTTTTATTTAATGATTATCTAATACCCGGCGTGCGCTGCTACGCCTAAATATATGGAAATTAATATGCCTTTATGTTTAGTTGAATAAGCAAAAAGGAAAAGAATTATAAATTTTACATTTTTAGATAGCCCCTGTTGATTACCCAGCGTTGTCCGGGAATCTAATTATCCCGATCTTCTTGACATAAATGAGCTGAAAAGACAAAATTCGTTATTGTGAGTTATCCGTAAAAGAATACCGCCATGTACTGCTCTGCTCGCACAGGAATCTACATACTTGTCTCGATCTCTTGGCATCGATGAAAGACATAAATGGTTAATGTGAGTTAACCGTAAGAGATAAACATATGCTGTCGCAGACATTTTGCAGAGCTTTTTGGGATATGCAATTCCGTGTATATTAATGTTGTGTATTTGTTACGGTTTAGGCAGCGTAAGCCATTTCAGCGTCCAAAGAGCTACTTTTTTCACGTTTTCCACTACAAAGGGCTATTTTTAAGGGCGTACGAATTGAGTGTCACAACTCTCTTATAGTCTATGTTCATCCGGGAATCTCCTGAACATTTTGCAAAAAGCCCCATCACACATCGGATGAACGGTATGGCCGAGCATAAAGTACGAACAAACAAACAAATATTCACTTTTATATTTTATAATAATAATGTTGGCATTACAGGTCAACCTTTTTGGTTTAAATATTGTGAGAGAATTTATTCCACATGTTGTAAAATACGTTTTTTACTTATTCATAAGCGAGTTTGGGGAAGTGATGTTGCGTTTGTGTAATCCATTCTAGTGCCACTAAACTATGCTCAAACAATTAAAGTGATGTAATTTCTCATGCATCATTAGTAGCCGATATGTGTTTCGCCACATTCAGCTGGCTAACTATAAAACAATTTACTAAAACTGACCAAACACTTGTTGGTTATTTCTCCAAAATCCTGTAAATTTTCAACCATCTATAATTTATTCCGCCGATTTAATATTTAACTCCATAAAATATAAGCTCAGAAATAATTATGCATATTACCAGATTGCTTTTACAGGATTTTAGTTTTCCACAATGGGATATTATCTAAATGTATGAAACAATAGATAAAATATTATAAACAAATAAAAAATAATATATTATAAGTTTACTCTTCCACATTTTTCTGTCCACTTTACGCATATTCTAGTACATTTATTCTTATTTAATCAATCACAATTATTTGGTTGAGAAATTACATTTATTATGACTATTTAACTCATGCCCCAAATGGGAGTCAATGACCAATCACATTTCAATGATTTTTTATTTATAACCAATCACAGTCATGTTTCGCCTAAAATTTACCAGTGTAAAGTTTATCATAATAAAGAAAGCACCTCCTTTTTAACACTCTGAATAGGCATGAGCATTATTTTTGCAGTAACTGAGCTCTGTAAGAAATACGGCTACCAGATTGTATATATAGTTCATGGATGTCAACATATAGCGCTTGCAGGAGTTAATATAAAATCATTTGTAGGAATTGATTATACCACCAAAAAGAGAAACCACTGTTTGCACTTTCTTAAATGTATTTTTTCCTCAGGTAATAATCCAGAAAAATATAATTGTCATATTTACATCATACGACATCAGAAACGATCAGGGATGTATTAATATACAGTTTGATGTGTTTCATTTTTTCTCCACTAGAGAGCATTCTTACAATATTGCGTTCCTTTGGCAATAAATAATATGATCTGGTTGCAGTGATAAACAAAAGAAGCAGATGAAGCGTACTAACCGTTTCTCATTTGTTTTCAAACATAGCCGTTTACATCAAAGAGGCCTGTATAAATATTTTAAAATAACTATAGCTAAATAATGATTTGTGAGTAAACAGCTTAATTTTATTCGTTAAATAGTCCTAACAAATGCCACTCTTGATTTCCAAATTCTCTAGATAAATTGGAAATCACTCGTGGCATTACTTACGATAATTTATTTAAATGTATTTCGTTCCACTTGATTTTCAAAATAAGAAAACTATAATAAAATATACTTCAGTCGTCCCGTTTGATTTTAAAAATAGGAAAATTATAATAAAAATATATTTCATGGTTTATTACTTTGTTTAAAAACGTAAAAATATCTTAACAAATATGTTAAGAAGTAGTAATATTCCCCAACGTCAAGGTGCTTTCAATACTAAATACTCAACTGGCCCTTGCTTTTTTTTTCTACATACAATAAGTGAGGTGACATTTTTTTTTTGGGTTTATTATTAGAAAATAATGCTTTCTAATCTGTAGACAAATAAAGATAAATTACAATTTTATATTCATTTTATAATAGCTATAATCCAAAACAACATTTAGAAAGAGGTAAATTTAAATTCCCCCAGTATTCAGGGGAGCGAAGTGTTAGAATTTATGTTAATGTAATGTTAATTATGTGAAATTAAAATATGAATACATTAATTAAAATGCAATTTAAAAAAAAATAGTTTTATTTGAAGACATATTTCTAATACATTCACTTTTACGTATTTTTATTCGACGAAGACACATTACTATTATTTATTATAATCTTGATGCCTTGTCAACGACTTATTAAGGTTTGAGAATCTCTACAGTGTGTAACGATAAAAACAAGAAGGGATACTACATTCAAGTTTTATATAAAACATTGGCAGTTCCTGCATTACTTTATGGGAGCGAATCTTGGGTAATGACCAAAAAATTACAAAGTAGAATACAAAGTGCAGAAATGAACTTCCTTAGAAGAACAAAAGGCTGCACAAGACTGGATCGGATAAGAATGAAGATATAAGAACAGAGTTAAATATATATCCATTGAATGAGAAAATCAGAGAATATAGAGAGAAATAGTTTACACATGTGGAAAGAAGGAATGTAACAATATTACCAAGAGCTCGGAGTCATGAGTCATCAAACCCCACTAGATCCCCACAATCACATATCTTCAATACCTGGCGTGTGCCAAATAAACTATTCGTCTTAATATGAGATAAGGTGAAGGTGATATGAAATGAATTAATGAGAAATTAAATGACATTAATAGAGAGTGTTGATGGAATGAAACTCGGGAAACCCGTAGAAAAATCCCAAAAAATACCGATGGTAGTCCACCAACAATACCCGTATGGAACCGCCAAGATTAAAACCTGAGGATCCTAGTCGGGTCAGCTCCGCGCTTATACTCCGACCAACAACCCCATTATTCATGTTTTTATTCATTAATAAATAAATAATTTTAAAAACTAAAAACAACACGCTTTATTAGAAAACAAAACTTAAAAATAAAAAAATTAATAATAGTTTAAAAAACTAAAACAAAAACGACTTTATTAGAAAACCAAACTAATTTTTTTTAAATAAAACAACACGCTTTATTAGGAAACCAACCTAAAAAATTAAAATAATAAATAATAGTTTTAAAAAAGCTAAAATAACACGCTTATTAGAAAGCCAAACTAAAAAATTAAAAAATAAATAATAGTTTAAAAACACTGAAAACAACACATTTTATTAGAAAACCGAACTAAAAAATGAAAAATAATTTTATTTCCAACACGCTTGGGAGAAAATTAAAATGGTCAACAAAAAAAATCATCTCCAACACACCTAGAATAAAACTAGAGTTATCTACAAAAAATAATTTTACCATAAAAAGCGTGGGGTGCTCTATTTAAATATCAATATATTTGATAATAAACATATATTGGTAAAAAAGTCTCTAAGAAGAAAACGTAAAAACCATAAAAAAGCACCCCACGCTTTTGATGGTAAAATTTATTTTTATTTTTGTAGATAACTCTAGTTTTATTCTAGATGTGTTGGATATGATTTTTTTTGTTGACAACTTTAATTGTATCCCAAGCGTGTTGGAAATTAAAATTATTTTTTCATTTTTTTAGTTCGGTTTTCTAATAAAGCGTGTTGTTTTGGTTTTTTTTTAAACTATTATTAACTTTTTTAAATTTTTAAATTTAATTGATTGTCATAAACCGGAAATCCCATGAAAATTTAATTTACTTAATACTCTTCTAAAAAAAATCATACGGGCCGGATTTGAACCAGCGGACGTATGGATTACTGAAATTATATACCACTAACAGTCCACCGTTCTACCAACTGAGCTCTTACAACGACTGACTAAAAAGTCGATAAGTCCGCAACCTATTATACCGGTTTTTTTAATTTTTTTTTATTTTTGATGATTCTGGCCAGGATGTTAGAAAACAATTATGATAGTATTGCATTCTCATGGGTCCTTTACACGTATATAAAGTTTCAAGTCGATCCAATGTTCTGAAGTGGGTGAAAATCGTGTGTTCAAAGATTCCGTTACATAGATACAAGTCCCTTACATAGCTAGGCAGATACAAGTCAAGCTAATATAAAGCGTGTAAAAAGAATAAAAAAAATAAATGGAGCGATGGATCGATATTACCTAAAAGTGTTTAATAACTAGTAATATATGTAAAAGGTAAAGGATCCCACTACAGGCCACACGATAACCCTTCAGGTGGTTAAGCTCCCGCTTGTCAACCTTGCGTGACGTCCGCCCTTTACATACAGAACAGGCGATTGGTACTCATTTCCGTTAGAGGCTGAGTCAACCCAAGGTCATGATGCCATCAGAATGTTTGAGTCAGGTTTTAAACATCATGACCCCACCGGGACTAGAACCATCCGCCTTCCGGATTGCAGGCATTTCCTTAAACAACTACGCTACTCATTTTTATTATTATTATTTATTTATTTATTTAAGCATGATTACAAAAAATGAAAAAGTGAATTGGAGCGAAGGATAGGTATTACCTAGAAGAGTTAATGATAGGTTTCCTGAATTTTATTAGCTGCTAACCATACTGGTAAATTTCCCGGTCAAATTATATTTATAATTATTTCAATACAGACTCTAAGTGTTATTAAAAACTGAGGTGGGCATTTCCTTGCCTTACGCTATTGTTCGTTTCGTCAATAATATATATCGCAGTGACTATAGGCATCTTACGGAGTTTAAGAATTAAATTACCTCCAAAGAATGGTTTGAAATATTTTACAAAAGAAGGTTTTCCAGTATCTACCTAAAGGAAATAGAGGCAGAGAATACAAAAACAATTATGGATAAATGAACATCTTGAGATACAGGACCAGACTCAACTCAGCCTAAATCTAAAATGTTCATGGAGATATTTCAATTCATAATATTACGAAAATTAGAAGAGTTGAATTTGATTATCCTAGAAGAAGCCTTTAAAAAACAAGATAAGATAAAAATAATTAATTAATTCCTCTGGAGAGAAATGAAATATCAACAATATCTGTTGTTAGAGGATTGAAAATCAAAACTCTTAAAATTGTATGGTCATGTACAGAGAATGGAAGATGAAAGATGGCCAAAAAAAATATATATATCAATGCGTGGAAGAAATAAACGTGGCAGACCAAGATTAAAATGGAAAACTTTATGTCAGAGCTATAATGGATGATAGGAATTCGAAATAAGATTACTGAAATGATAGAAATAAATGGAAACTGAAGACGACGCACCTATAAGTGGGGGGAAAGCCGAAGAAGAAGAAGAAGAATTTTACGAAATAGACTTGAGCTTTATTTGTATACGTTTATGTATATTTGTCAATGTCTAAATTATTCAAACAAGTAGGAAAAAAATAAATACAAACCAAGAATTGGATTGAAAAACTCTTTTTCTAGCATTAAACAACAGAGGGTGTATTTACACGACGCACAAATTATTAAAGAATAATTGTGTTGTCTTGTGTGAATGCTATGGAATTGCCTTTTCAATACCAAATCATTCACAGTAATCGAAACATCACCTGATTGATTGGAAACATGAGTGGTCATGTCATCACCTACGCAATTCCCAAACCCATCCACAATCGAACCAATCACAGATCGTCATAATCACTTTTACAACTTATTGAGTTTCTTTTTTCGAAAAGTGATACCTACAGTTCCCCTGCGATATTAATGCAAATAATTTAATACAAGCTGGTTTAGATGCGCTTTCAGTTACCTAGCAACCGATGAGAATTAATTAACATATTTCCAAGTTTTGCGGTTATTCCAAATGAAAAGTGAACTTACCCCAACATAGCTTAATTATTTCATAACATGTGAAAATGCCTTAGGTATCATAATTTGGTAATATAAAAAACAGGAATGCAAACAATCCGAGCAGGATTGAAAATTATAATTGTAAAATTAATTAAATTAATTAAATTGTAAAATGTTCAATATCGAATATACAATTTTTAATGGATAAACTGTGTACCAGATACTTGCAATAATTTGCAAATCCCTCCGCAATAGGCTGTTATATATTGAGAAGATATGTGGTACCGTTGATAGCTATTCGTCGTCGGCCGTCGTATGGGGACTTCAGACCCTCTGGTGTTTTCAGGGGGGTATGCTACGTGCCGGCACCAGGTTTCATCTCCTATTTTTCTTTCCTTCATCATCCTTTATACAACACACTTTGCTCTACACAAACACATAAACATAAACTCATCCTACACACCTTCTCTGTACACAATGCAATAATACTTCTTCTTTTTTAGTAGGCTACTACAACCTCATTGAAGTTTTGGCCTCCTCAACAATTTTTCTCCACTTAGATCTATTCTCTATACAGACTGGCCAATTTAAAATTTTTATTTCTAATATATATTTTATAACATCATCCTGCCATCTGTTTTTTGGCGTTCACCTGTTCTGGTGCATATTGGTTTCCATTTGTATATTCTTCTTAGAAGCTTGTCTTCCTGCATTCTATGTATGTGTCCCAAACCAGCGCAGTCTTTAGTAGGGAAAGGCTTCTATGAAGGAATGCTCAAAAAAGTGAAAGAAAGAAAAATACTTCAGAAATAATAAATTCCTCATCGTAATCCTTTTGTGACAAACTTTAATGTGGTTTATTACATTTTTATTTCGTATTATATTATTCAATTCAGAGTTCATTCGTATATGCCATGTGCCATCGCTTTCTCTAATTGGTCAAAAAATTCTCTGCAAGATCTTCCTTTCAAAGATTAATAGTTTTTGTTTATCAGACTCCTTCAGTACCCATGTTTCACAGCCATAGGTTACAATCGGTCTTATTACTGTATTATACAGTTTAACTTTAGTTAATCTGGAGACAAGTTTACTTTTGAATAGTATTCTATTTGCATAGTAAGCTTTATTGCCCAAATGAATTCTTTCACCAATTTCTTCCTCTGTATAGTTTTTTTTTCCATTTACAGTTGAATCAAAATTATTTACATGATTTTACTTATTCTATATTTGTATCATTGATGTTCAGATTACTTACTTTTCATTTCTTGTTGTACATTTTAAGTATTTTTTGGAATAATTTATTATTTTTCCATATTCCACTGATTTTTTCTATCAGCAATACAAGAATACACCATCCAAATAAAGTGAATTACTGAAGTGGTACGTAAATTGAAAATAGATCACATTAACGTCATCTATACGCCTAGCGCATATTCCCGAAGCATGAACGTTAAGTGGACTTTATTAGAGCACAAACACACACATTCCTCACGCCATATAGGACACCTAGAAAGTAATAACCGCATAAATAGTAACTGACCTCAGCATTTTTTGTAGATTTTTTGTTTTGCACCCAGACTTAGAATACTTTTGATTTTAATTGGTCCTTTAGTGCATAATAGCATCTCTTGGCTTGGAAAATCCTGCTCCTTATTCCCTTATTAATATTATTTTCATCAGTGATTATAGTGGCCAGATATTTAAATGCATGCACAATTTTAAATTTATATTCGCCTATTTCTGGTCGGTCTTTAGCTAGAGGTCGGTTAGAGAACTGCATAAATGTTGTTTTTTTCTTCATTAATTTTCAGTCCTATAGATCTGCTGCCATGTTATTATCTATAATAGTTTACCTACGTTCAGAGTAATTTAGTATATGTTGCATATTTGATGAAATTTATTTATTGCGGAAACAGTATGTCAAGACAAAAAGTAATGTGAGCTTTGACGAAAACAAAGAGGCACAATAAATCACATACATTGTTGTTATATTCTGAAATTTAGGATGCAAGTTTCATATGTGAATTTAAAGTAAAAAAGAGCGGAGAAGATGATATTTCACGGTTCACCAGGAAACATTTTAATAGTAGTCCAAGATGCAACTAATAACATACTTCCAGAAAGCCAAGAAAAGTTTATTTACGTTGTTATAAGGGATCATAATTAAATTTTATTTTACGTTTTGTTGAACCTGTATTTTATGATTTGATAGCTTGTTTAGGTAGATGTTTTGTTGCAAAGGAACTAAGAACTAAAGCGTCCATTGATTTTTTATAATTCTAATACATAAAAATGAATGCTTGTTTGTTTGTTTGTTTGTTTGTACTTTATGCGCGGCCATACCGTTAATCCCGATTGTGATGAGGCTTTTGGCAAATGTTTAGGAGATTCCCGGGATGAACATAGGCTATAAGAGAGTTGTGATACTCAACTCCTACAACCCTTAAAAATCGCCCTTTGTAGTGGAAAACGTGAAAAAGTAGCTCTTTGGACGCTTAAATGGCTTACGCTGCCTAAACTATAACAAATACACAAACATTAGTACATAGAATTGAATATCTCAGAAAGCTCTACAAACAAGTCAGCGACAGCATTTGTTTATCTATTACGGATAACTCAGAATAACTATTTTTGTCTTTCATTGATGTCAAGAAGATCGGGACAAGTACGTACATTCCTGTGCAAGCATAGCAGCACATAACGGGTATTCATTTACGGATAACTCACAATAACGAATTTTGTCTTTTAGCTCATTTATGCCAAGAAGATCGAGATAAGTAGATTCCCGGGTAACACCGGGTAATCAGTATGGCTAATCATAAAATAATTACGATATACATTTATAATATTTTTCCTTCGCTTATTCAACTAAACATAAAAGCATATTACTTTTAATTTATTTAGGCGTAGCAGAGCGCACGCCGGGTATTAGCTAGTAGTAGATAAAGAGACATTACATTAACGGACCGCCGTAAGTTTGAAACCTTAGAGATAGAATATAGACGGAATGAGTAAATAAATGAAGGTAAATAGAAGAAGTTGATGATAATAATAATATTAATAATAAAAATAGTATTTTTTTATTTCAACTGACATAGAAAGGCCTTAGGACATTATCTTCTTCTCAACTAGTAAATTGAGATAATATGCAATAGTACATTACAACGTGAGTTTGGGAAGTGGTTTTTATACAAGCGAGCAAATATTAAAAACCTAGATATAGCGAGTTTTAATTTAAGAGATTCTATAAAACACTTCACAAACGTATGTTGTACATTATTTTTTGCACTATGATGTTTTCAAAATAATAATAAAATAATAACATTTTGATTGGAAATAATTGCGTTCATTATAAATAACTAATTGACCTTAGCAATCTGGCAAATTATTTAGTTGAGACTGCAGTAGGCTGTGACATCAATCAGGGTTAAAATGACGGAAAGTGAGAATTTAATGTTTTATGTTGTTTCAAATAAAGTTCAGTTCATTTAATATGCAGTTATTTAATTCGTATAAAGTATATATGGATATATTTTTGTATATACGTTATACGTAGAGTACATAATGGGCAGTGATTTTACTTCCCGCCCTCCAGGTAGGTAATTTGTAATATTACAGTATAGGTATTCAGTTATTTATGGTTCGGCAACCCCGAAATTTAGGAAATTGATCTTTTAATCATGGTCGCTATTCTTTTAAGTACGTCAGAACGCACTATCGTGCAAAAAAAATACTTTTTTTGCGCAATAGTGCGTTTTTTCGTACTTACAGCAATGGCATCCATGATTGAAAGTTAAACTTCCTGCGTTTCGGGGTTGCCAACCTAAATAACCATACTTAATAAAATAACTATACTGTAATATTACATATTACAAACCACGTGTGGGAAGCAAAACCACTACTAACTAACTAACTCACTGGCACTATCGAACCCATATGTTTATGGCCGCGCGGTCATAAGCTCCCCGTACATCCCTATCCTGAGCCAATGTTTTCCAAACATCCCCTGTATAATCTACTTCCCTCAAATCATAGTTAATGTTGTTCTCTCACCTCATTCTTGGTCTACCAACTGGGCGTTTTCCTTCAGGTTTTCCTACAAGAAGCTTCCATGCATGTCTTTCATTACCCATTCGTGCCACATGTCCTGCCCATCGCAGTCTACGAGACTTAACTGTTCTCAATATATCTGGCTTCCTATAAAGACCATATAATTCACTGTTATGCAGTCTTCTCGATTCTCCTGTCTGTTCATCTCTCTTTGGTCCAAAAATTTTCCTAAGAACTTTATTCTCAAATACTCGTAATCTCCTTTCCTCCCTTAACGTAACAGTCCAGGTTTTGCATCCATATAATGTAACTGGTAGATTATAGTTTTATATATTTTCAATTTAACGTTTTTTGAAAGAAGTTGGGAAGTTAAGAGTCTCTGTAATGCATAATAACACGCATTTCCAGAATTGAGTCTATGTTTAATTTCCTTGTGCATCTCATTCTGTTTGTGATTATTGTTCCTAGATATTTGAATTCAGCCAGTTCCTCAGAATTTCCTCATTTGCCATTAGCTGTCACTACCCTCTATGTATTCCACATTCAATGAATATACAAAAAAGAATAGATTATTCGAAACAAGTCAGTGCATTTTACTTGAACTTAACTTTATTTGAAACAATATAAAACAAATACGAACTTGCTGCCATTTTAAAAACTGATCGGGTGTCACGGCCTCCTGTAATTTCAACTAATAACCATTGCCCACACTGTAACTTTAGTCAGTTGTTTGTAATGAACGCAAATATTTCCAACAAAGACGTTATTATTTTACTCTTATTTATTATTTTGAAAACACCATCGCGCAAAAAATAATGTTCAACGCAAGTTTTTGAAGGGTTTTATAGAATCTCGGAAATTAAAAACCTCCTATCGCTCGGTTTTTAAACATTTCCCTCGATTCTGTATAAAAATCACTTCCCGACTTCGCATCGTAATATATTATTAAATACTACAGCGTTTATAAAACATACTATATAATTATGTACAGTTTTGTAGGTAGACAGAGAGATAGGAAGTATAACGAGAATGAACCCAAGAACTGCTGTGACGCCGTGATGATAGTTTTTCATATGAGAAATAGCAAATCCTGCCTTTTAGTACGTGTATTATTTTGTCTCACCCTGTTGTAAGAAGTCGAAGTTCTTGTCTGTATGCAAGTTAATCACACACATAGCACGGTGTGGGAGTGCAAATGAACGTGACGCGGTGACGTCGTGTAAGAAGAGTTGTGATAACCAACACAAATTGCATGCATATTCATGACTACTGCACTCGCCAAATGCTCATACAGTAACTGACCGCTTCACATCCAACACCATGAAAAACTTATCTCCATTTATGTCTATGTGAGAGCTTCCCTAATATAGTTGGGAGGTGTTGATATTTTCATTCACTATTTAAGTCATGCTCCAAGTGGGAGTCAATGACCAATCACGTTTCAATTAATTTTATTTTACAACCAACGACACCTCGCTATTTACCGCATTCTGTTTACCAATATAAAGAAAGCTCATTCTTTTTAATTATTCTAAACAGGTCAGAGCATTTTGCAGTGACGACTCTCCAACAAATACGTTGAATATAGCAAATAATGAACAGAATCCTTCGAACTACACATTTGATGACTGTGTGTTCAATACTTTGGGTTTTTAAATAAAACGATTTTACTGAGATGTTTCCTAAAAAAATACTAATTAATAACCTATAATCTTGGTTATAACTTAAAAATATGCAGTTTGATGTGTTTCATTTTATCTCCACTACGGTGCACTCTTACAATATTGCGATCTTAGTGGATTATCGCTGAAAGCGATCCTATTTGGTAATAAATAATATGATGAAGTTGCAGTGAATAAACATAACCACACATTTCTTATTTGTTTTCAAACATCGCCGTTTACATTAAATATATAAATATTTTAAAAACTGGTAACTATATTTAAATAGTGATTTTTGAGCAAAGAGCTTAATTTTATTCGTTAAATAGTCCTAACAAATGCCACTTTATATTTCCAAATGCTCTAAATAAATTGGAAATCACTCGTGGCATTACTTATAACTTTTTACTCGTCGATAATAATTCACATAGCAAACTTGCATTTTTATTTTTCGTGAGTGAAACGTTTTTAGTTTCCGACTTATATTTATTGTGGCTCTGATGCAATTGAATTTCAAATATATTTAATTAGTTATTTTCATATATTTATTTATTTAGACTGGTAGAGTTAAGATATTGTGGCCTTCATTCAAACTTATCAGGACAAACATATATTAGAATATAGAAATCACAATTAACCCTAATATTAATTGACAAACCCTTTATAGTGGGCATCATCTTATCTCGCCTCTCGTACCGACCGTGAGTTGGACACGAATTGAGGATATTTATATTTATTATTAAATTAATTTACAATTTATTGGTTCTACTGAACACGTAGATTCATAACCGCGCGGACATAGGCTCTCCATACATACCTTAGCTATTGCTTTTCAACCATCCCCTGTATAATCTACATTCCTCAAATCATTATTAATGTTATTTTCCCAAATCATTCTTGGTCTACCAACTGGGCGTTTTCCCTCTGGTTTTACTTCAAGAAGCTTCCATGCACCTCTTCCATTCCCCATTCCCCATTCGTGTCACATGATCTGCCCATCGATGCTATGAGATTTAACTGTTCTTATTATATCTGGCTTCCTATAAAGACCATGTAGCTCATTGTTATGCAGTATTCTCCATTCACCGGTCTGTTCATCTCTATTTGGTGTATAAATGTTCGTAAGAATTTTAATCTCAAATACTCGTAATCTTCTTTCCACCTTAAAGAAAGAGTCCATGTTTCGCAACCATATACCATAACTGGGATAACAGTTTTATATATTTTCAGTTTAACTTTCTTTGAAAGGAGTTGGGGCGTCAAGAGACCCTGTAATGCTTAATAACATCAATTTCCAGAATTGAGCCTATGTTTAATTTCTTTGTGCATCTGATTCCTACTGTATTGTAACTATTGTTCCTAGGTATTTGAATTGAGCCACTTCTTCAAAATTTTCCTCATTTGTCACTAGCCATCCATTCCCATTATATAATGTATTTCTATGTGTGAACATATTTAGTTTTACTGATGTTTATTCGAGTCCCAATTTCTTAGTGTCACTCAATAGAGTGTGTGTGTTTTTTCCCTTAGTATCTCCTTACTATCGTCCAATAATAGTAAATAAAATTTTGATTAATATGGTAATTTCTATAAGATTAAGATCAATAACGTAATATATCATTAAAATTTATATCACATTTCCCACGATTCTATTCTTTTGTTCGCTTACTAGGAACCCAGAGAAGAGAAATTGTATTATTCTGGGGTTCCCGGTTATCTATGAAAGGTTTTCTGCTATAAATCATATTTTGAATTTTATTGAAGTTGTTTTCAATTAATTAATTTGAGATTTTATTTTTTATTTTTGGAATTTTATTGAAGCCTTTGCAATTAATATGATACATATATGACTTTTTCCACCTATAGTTTCTGAGAAATTTATTTTTACTCTTAAAAATCATGTTACATATAATTTCATTTTATATAGTACATTTTTTGTTAATTCTTAAGGAAAATAGCTATTGGCTTTGTTCTCATGAACATATTGCTGATTTTAAAAAAAGTCGATCATCGATCCTATTCATTAGACATGAAAATGTTCAAGACTGAATATATCTTTATATCACATAATTACTTTGTACGCGTGTTTGTCACTGAACTCCTACTAAACGACTTGACCGATTTTGATCAAAATGTTTGTGCGTATCTGATTGGTCTCTCGATGGCATATATTCAAATTGGACAATATAAAACTATTAGGTGAAGGAGTTTACCAGATGTAAAAATTGCAAAATCGCTCTAGCGGTCACGTTTTTGATGATTCAAAGCGTAACTCAGTATATCGTACTAAATAAACCAAGGTAGGTATTATCCAAACATGAGCGAAATCCGACTATTAGAAGTGAAGATTGACTTGAAAATCGAAATTAAAAACTGTCTAAACGACTGACCGATTTTGATGACATTTTGTGTGTTGTTTGAATTGGTCCCTGGATGGTTCAGATTCACAATTAGACCCTATAAAACTATTACCTGAGTAAACATTTAAAAATCGCCCTAGCGGTCAAACTTTCGATGTTTCACAACGAAACTCAGTATATCCCATTAAAATAAACCGAGATAAGTATTATCCAAAAAATGAGCGAAATCTGACAATTAAAAGTAAAGGTTTACTGAAATCCGAAATTAAAAATTGACTAGCAACCGCCATGTTTGGTTCGTCTCAGCTATACCATATAATTTAATTAACCTTAGCTAATGTGTGTATATATATATATGTGTGTATGTGTGCGTATTTGTGATTTTAACGCTGTAACAACCAAAATGTTTGCTTCTTTCCGAATCAAACTCGGTACATAGCAACCGATTAAAATTTACATATTGTTATTAAACGATAATATAGGAATAAATTACCGTATTTTTTCGAGGAAACAGCACATATGCAACCAGGTATAACTTATGATTATATTACCTAACGAATAATATTTTAAATCTACCCACATACCTATTTGAGCCTACTTCTACCCTATTTAAATGAGGTAATGGCAATGACGATAGAGTTCCTATTTTTCGTTTTTTTGTTTTCGGGGTGGACATGTAATACGTCTAACCACTTACACAGGGATATTTTCGCCTTTGTACCCGTCTAGTGCTTGGTTCCTATCTACATGTGACTTTCCCAGAGCATTTGTTTGTGTTATAGGCATATCTAAAAACATGAGGTAGAATAATTGGAACTAGTGGTCGCCCAGCGGTCGAAATTCGATCGTAATTCATCACAATTTTAAGTTTATCACAAATACGTCATTATGCATTAATTTTGGATTTATTTTAAACATACGAACGATAGGAAATATGTGGTATAGTTTGGCTAAACCATATTAAAAAAACAACGCCATTAGACATTTGTATACGATTTATACTATTTAAATTTGCATTTGGCTTATTGTTACGTGTACAGAAATATAATATATCCCTTCTTATTTGTATCTCACTCCAACCCATCAATGTTCTATGTCGGGGCATAATGTAAGTAGGAGCAAATATCTAAATATATTAAAAAATGTGTAATGAAATTACCGAAAACAAGATTAAACAAGGTTTAATTTAAATTTAAATAATAAAATGTACTCCCTTTTTTTAAACCACTAATAATAAAAACGCGAGAGTAAGTCAATTCGCATTGCTGCTACACAATTTTTTTTTTTGCAACAATGCTCTTTCAGTATGAACGTAAACAAATGAATGAGTACACAAATGAATGAGTAATACACATAAATTCCTTAGAGACGATTTATTTTATTTTGTTTAATTTAGTTTATTTGTAACACATTATATACATGTATTTTATTTTCTGCACCCCTTCTCTATATGAACTTTAATTATGCCAAATAGTAATGTGCTTAATAAAGGGTACAACGTTTTTTCTTCACGTATTAATATATAGATGATGTGGAAAAAAAAACCTGAATGAAAAGTTGTAATTACAATGTTATTATGTGGATAAACATGTTATCATAGTTTACACTGCTAATTATATCTGAAATGCTAATTATGAAGGTGGTAATGCTAGCAGCGATTGTTTTATTGGTTGTGGAACAAAATGTTATATTCGAAAACCGACGCTGTGCGCTCGTTTTTTTTACCACTTGCCTATTGAGCAGTCCAGATTTTTTTTTAGAATCACACACTTTTCACAAAAAAATCCCCCTCAAACTGCGTACCAATGGATGTGAATTAAATGTACACTGTGGATCAGTGGTGCGGAATAATGCGGAATTCCAACGCAAGCTTTTAAATTGATACGTTGTGTTGTGTGGGATTATTTCCAGTCGCCGCGGATAGAAAGCCACTATAGTATATACTGCATGTTAGAAAAACTCTCAAATTCCTGTTAACGACAGCCCTGTTGCGGATTTACCAAAACATTCCACATATCATTCAGTTCACTTTAAATTTATTTCCATATGAGGTCAATAACCTACTTTTAGGTAAAGCGGTAATGATTACATGGGTGTTGAATCGAAACTATTCCAGATTTATAGTTCATGCACTAAGTTTTGTATTGATATCTAATTGTAATATTATTGTATTTCTTTTTTTCTTGTTTTTAAGTATATTATTACCAAACATGAACTTATTGTAACGGACTGTCAACAGCACGTACGGCTTACTGCCCGTGCGATCCATATTTGTAAATAACATTGTATGTATCTTACTTTTATTTAATAAAGTCCTTATGTATGTAAGTTTCTTACACTACTACACTGAAATGTTGCCATTTGATATACAGTAAAACTTGTTTAATCCGGAATATGAATAATGCGGAAATCTGTCCAATGTGAACAAATGTATCGGTCCGGGCGAAATAATAGTAATTTTACGTGCATTTATTTTGCATAAAACGGAATCTATGCAACGCGGAAACGGGATATTTCTAAATAATTCATGAAAAAATGTATAAAGCGAAAAGGCAGAAAAATAAATTAGTTCCACTTCATTGAATTCCTCTTAGGACAAAAAAAGGAATGATTGCCGTCGGGTAAAGGAGAGTTTCAGTACTGAAATTTTATTTCGGTCTCACTGCAAGTGAAGAACGTCATACAAAGCAAAAAAAAAAAAAAAAAAAAAAAAATGCTAGTTCTGAATGGATCCAAACTAACTACTCAGTATGTTTTAACCTGTAGATTCAATACTGCATTCGCTCAAGTCCTCCTAACTGGTTTCTATCCTCAGACAACTGTATGCAGTTTATATCCCCGATATCAAATTACCTAAGTTACATCTGAATATCAATCTTAATGGTCTTTTTCCCCGAACATTTCTAAATATAAATCTTGAAAGCATTTCCACTTTATAACTACATATAACTACAATGGCGTAACATCCCTATATTAGCCTCTCCTTTGTTAGGGATTACTAGACGAAGTTAATTTAGTTACAATTATTACAGATGTCATGAATGGTATGCGGTCAACATACCGACCCAATGAAACATCTAGTAGGCAACTAGAATGAAGAAGGTCGGTATACTTTGATTTCAGGCCTACTTATTCAGGCTTAAGAATCTTTTACGAGCCTGAAAATCTTCAGACTCAGTACCCAGTACCCTCAGTACTTGGATTTTATTATCCTAAAAGAATACATCGGCCCCATACGGGCTTGAACCAGCAACCTTAGGAAATAGAAGCAAAGAATATAACCACTAGTCCACCGCGGTCGACTCATTTGCACTTTCACCCATTTGAAATACATAACATGTCTATCTCAATCTCCTTTACGTATAACCCTGAAAGTACTATTCAGGAAAACTATAAAAAATGTGGAATTCCTCATTAAGAAGCGTCGTTCATTCCCATCCTGTTCCCATATGAGACCGAATATACATCTTAGGAACCCATTTTTTTATGATCTGCCTTTTCTCTTACGCAATATATCAGTTTAGTACGTATAAACCACAATTTAGAGAAGATTACCTAGAATATAAAAAGACAATGAACTGAATTGTTTGCTTTAAGTCAACATTTAATTTCTTCATTTATCTGAATAATCTTCTAATATATAAAAATATTTGTTTGTTTGTTCGTACTTTATGCGCGGCCATACCGTTGATCCGATTGTGATGGGGCTTTTTGCAAAATGTTCAGGAGATTCCCGGGATGAACATAGGCTATAAGAGAGTTGTAATACTCTACTCCTATACCCTTAAAATCGCCCTTTGTAGTGGAAAACATGAAAAAAGTAGCTCTTTGGACGCTTAAATGGCTTACTCTGCCTAAACATAACAAATACACAAAATTAATATACACAAAGTTGAATATCTCAAAAAGCTCTAAAAAAAGACCTCGACAGCATATGTTTATCTCTTACGGATAATTCACAATAACCATGTTTGTCTTTCATTGATGCCAAGAAGATCGAAACAAGTACATGTGCAAGCATAGCAGCACATGGCGGGTATACGTTTACAGATAACTCACAATAACGAATTTTGTCTTTTGGGCTCATTTATACCAAGAAGATCGAGATAAGTAAATTCCCGGGCAACACCGAGTAATCAGCATGGGGAATCTTAAAATAATTACGGTATACATTTATAATTATATTTAATTTTACTTATTCAAGTAATCATAAGAAGTACATTCATGTTTGTCTTTCAGCTCATTTATGCCAAGAAGAACGGGATGAATAGATTCCCGGACAACGCCAGGTAAACAGCACCGGGGTATCTAAAATAATTAGGATATAGATTTTTCATTTCGCTTATTTAACTAATCATAAAACACATTAATTTTCGTATTTCAGCTCATTTTTGTCAAGAAGATCGGGATAAATAGATTCCCGGGCAACGCCGGGTAATCAACACGGGGTATCTAAAAGTATAAATTTATAATTATTTTTCCTTTTATTTATTCAACTAAACATAAAAGCTCATTAATTTTGATTCATTTAGGCGTAGCAGCGCACGCCGGGTATTAGCTAGTTAATTTAATATAAGATATTCTTTGTCACTGCGGTAACTCGCTTTCTGGGGAGAGATACGATAATTAAAAAAGTAGAGATTTAAAACTGTAACAGCTGAATTTAAAAACAATATTATTTTTAACATTCCTATTAATTTAATTTAAATCCTAAGCATTTCTGTAGATAAATACGTTGAAGTAACAAAGGGACCATGTTGATGATATATTTATTTTAATATTTGAAAATGTTATGACTGCGGGAGACACAGTCCACTAAGATAATAGAGTGTGTCGCAGAGATAGTGAACATGAGTTCCTCCATTCAGAAGGAAACAAAAAGCTGAACCAACATCAAGCAGGAATGGAATACAAACAGAGAGAGAAAGGGATAGAAGTACAGAATCCATCCCAGCTAAAATCCAACGACCAAATTGACTAACCAGTGCAAATGCAGTGTTAACAGATGCAGAAACAAAGTTCTCCATATGACATAGGGATATTAGCCATTCAGTGCAACCCGTACCAATTATATATTTAACGTATCTTGTTCATATAGTAGACGGCATGCTACAAAATCCTCAGGAAATTAATAAAATAGGTCACGGTAAATGTTTATAGACACTTGAATGTCTAAGTGAGCGTTTTTTTTTTTATAACATTTTAAACCGTTGGTCCAATAAAGTATTATAAATAATTCTAGTGACCGCTAACTTAAATGCGTTTACTTGTTTATCTATAACTAAACTAAACCTACAAATCACTGGTATTACCGAATACTGAAACGAACTCTTCATAAATCCCTATCCTAAGTTAACACTTTCTAGTCATCATCACGTTTGGCATAACAACCCGGTTCGAGTCATAGCCTCACCTCCAGACCTCTCTATTCCTGGCGACTTTGCACCAATTCCGAATTTTAAGTCTTTAGGAAAAACAGCATTTTAAGTTGTATTGATTTACGCTTTCACGGCCGGGGTTGCTATGATGATCTTGAAGATTTTCGGGCTGTAGGCCGTGGTATTGAGGCTTGAAGGTCCCCGACGTTTCGCCGAGACAGCATCCTTGAGGATGCCAGACGCAGTCTCTGGCGAAACGTCGGGAAATTGAAGCCTCACCACGGCCTACAGCCCGAAAATCTTCTTCAAGATCGTCATAATACTGTAAGTTACCTGACATATTTTCAAACTCATGCAGACCAACAGTGCGCATGCGCCAGTACTTATAGAGCCATCGATAACCCACAATTGAACCACATATCGATTATCATCCTTGTCACATATGGATTATTATCGATATCGTACTAAAGTTTATAGAGCTTATGCTAGATGGCAAAACGTCGCTCTGAAATTTAAATGGATAATCATTGCAATAAATCCACAAATCTATGTAAAATAAATATATTAATAATATTAAAATTACCAAACGTATATTAAAAATGGGTGTACACTTACTTATCACTTCCTAACGCCGTTCCAACCAGCGCACAGCGAACGAAAAATCATAGACTAAATAATATACTCTGTGGAGAAAATAGCAGTCAGCATCACAACATTGTCTGTGTTATAATGTTGTGATTTGCGTATTTAAATAAATACTTAAAGTTATTAAATAATGTTATATAAATTGTTTGAAAATTAATAATATTAAAAATGTTAGTAAATACACAAGAAGAGCTATAATTTGCAACAACAAACTGAACAATCAAGGGTAACTAGAACTACTGTTCATCCAGTCTTTGGATATCTTCCGACATACATCCATCCATCCATCTAGCTTTAGTTTTTCCAACATTTCTTCTCCCATCCGGATGGCCGTTCATTAGATATTTAACCGTTTCACTATTAACCAATCTCTGGACGTGTCCTGCCCATCTTGATCTAGTATTAAGAAAACAATAGAATGTGTGTCTTCCCCTTATGGTTTGCACTCTATAACTCGCATAAAGTGTTTTACTATCTCCATATGCTAATCATTACAGTATATTATCCCAGTGTTCTCCACAGATCTTTAGAAAGTATGCACCGTACTCTCTCCTTACATCTTTCAACATTAGAACACACTTGTTTTATGAAATTTAGAGTAAGGTATTGAGAAATTCATAATAGAGGAAAATTTAATGCTGCAATTGTATCCATTAACAATTCATTCATTGCATAAACACTCATGCCATTCAAATCGTAACCAAATTCAGTATATTTTGAAATATTGAAATTATTTTTCATTTTATACTACTGCAAATAATGCTCAGAGAAGAAGCCATGTTAACTCTAGTAGTAATTTTTTCTATAAGAGAGTATATATGATTGTCTACCTTACAATATTTGCTCACTGAAAACTTACACAATGCTCATGACAAGATATTATTGTTTGCAATTCCAGAATCTTACTTTTTATAATTAAAACACATTGATTCACTTGGCTTTCAATGAAATTTTAAGAACACTTTAGTTTAGTTCTCGATAACCCTGAGTGGGTTTTGCACCAATATTATTATTAGGTGCACATGATCTAGTATCAGTTCTGTTAGCCACAATCTCACGAACACTTACTTTACTTTTAAAACTTATGCGTAGTTTCCAATTAACTTTCTTTCGTCGAATTTCTTTATGCGACCCACATTTATTAAATACTGCTAATAAAATTATGAGCTGAAAATACAGCAACCCAATGCTACACTTCTGAATAATATCACATAAACAATGTCTTCTTCTAAAAACAGAAGTATCCACTCTGATCAAACAGGGCAACCAAATGCGAAAATGTTCGTCAGACAGGGCTACCAATAACAAAGATAGAGCATTTCCCTTCAATTATTGAATGTTTTCAGAAAGAAAAGTGGTATATGTTTCTTGAAAATTCTACTGTGATGAGAGACAGAGCGTTGATGACACAGACGGGACGTGGCTGTTTTGTGACTCATTATAATTAAAATTCGGGCGCTAAATATTCGAAATTTGACTCCACCTTTTAGCACTTTATTTAACACATATCAAACATGCACAACACTAGTAAACATCTCAATTTTGATATCAGGACCCAATGTTTCCCATGTTATTCCCTTTAACTATTGTATTAAAAGATGAAGCTGATATAACAAAAAAAAATCACAATTTTCACAAAAACAACGGGGATAATTAATAATAGGCCTATTATGAAACCATCTACTGTACAAAAGAACACAAGATTATGGCTTTATAAGGTTCTTGCAAGACCATATTAAGAAATGGTAGTGTGGCATGGACAATACAAAGAAGAGATGAATGCTGAATAACAGCAAATGAAACTCGATTTATGGGTCATATAGCAGGCTATACAAAGTGGGTCTATAAAAGAAATGAGTAAATTATGGGAGAATTGGGTATAGAACTCATTCTCCATCATATAAAAAACTACCAGAACTGAAAACCCATATTCAACGAATGCCATCTCACATAATTACAAAAGCTATGCTTCGTTAGTAATTTACTCATTTCTAGCCTCAATACCAAAGATAACTGGGACTCCAAATAAGCGCCAGATGGAAAATTCCTCCTTGAGACCGTAACAGGTCACATGGCCTAATACTGGCATGGATGGTAATCTTATTACTTATGGTTTCCATAAAGATAATGCAATTTATTGTTTTGTTCTTTTTTTCACTGAACTGTGTGTTTGTCTGGATTTGGTCCAAATATTTCCTAAGCATTTTATTCTAAAATATTCGTCATATTTTTCATATCCATGTAGTATATCCGGAGAAATCGCAATTTTTATATAGATTTTAGTTTAATTTATTTAAGAAAGTTGGGGTGCATAATTCCATGCATTTCAAGAGTTCCTTATTTATTGCAGTAGACTTTTTTCATCATATATCATTTTACACGCTTAAACAAAGTTCTCCCAATTTAATTAAAACAAACCCTTGTGCAAAATATTGTGTTGCCACGCTTAGATTATTCTAACGTTATATGACCTGAACTATGACTTGTCGCAGAAACTGCGTGTTCATAATTCTTGCGTTCGTTTTATTTTCAACATCCGCCAATATGATCATACTTCCGAACACTTCAATATTGTTTTTGTTTTTGCTCCGTCTTAGTGACAGACGTAAATTCCATTCTTTTTCATTTCTTTTCAAGCTTCTGAATTCCTACACTCCTACTTATCTGGAGTTCAGATTTGAGACGTTATCTTCTTACCGATAATATTAACACTAGCTCACAAGATAACAGTCTGCTAACAATCCCTCTCCGCAGCACTATCTCTTATTCTATTTCTCTCACAGAATCTTCCGCCCGCTCCTGGAATTCCCTCCCTCAATATATCAGAGATTGCCGCATACTTGACACTTTTAAGTCACGGTTATACAATTACTGGTCTTTAAATAATTAATGTATCTCCTGAACTGAATTTAATGTCATTAATAGTGTTTTTTCTCTCATTCTTTGTATTCTATATTTTTATTTCATTCATTAAATCGAGAGTAAATCAAATTATATTGTAAATAATAATTTAATTGTAGATATAATATGTAATAATTTTATTTATTGACATTTAGATGTTACATTTATTTATGTATTTTTCTAACCTGGTTGAGTAGTAGACAAGACCTTAAGGCCTTAACTCTACCAGGTAAATAAAGCGATTACATTATTATTTGGGTAAGTTTGTTAAAATAAAAATATCTCGATATAAATTACAAAACTGTAATCATATACAAACTTTTATAACTGGATTAAACACAACATTAACTTGCTAATCAAAGCACAATGTAGTTAAGATAAATAAAAATAACTCCAGAACTTGATTATATATTATACATTATTGCATTGTCCAAAACGTTAGCTATTTTTAACTCTTTTTGAGACAGTACTAGTCGTGAGGCAGTTATTTTTCATAAACATGACATGGTGGATGACCTGTTGTAGTATTTCTGGATGGTTAAATATGCAATATATTATACGAGTACAATAAGAAAACATTTTCTAGGAAACATAACAAGAGCGGCTTGTTTTTAGCAAGCAGTAATTGGAAATCTCAATATGAAGGTTATCGACAGATCATTATCTGACAACTGATGTAATGGTATGCATGATAGAATGTGACAGATGACGGAGATTTGTATCGACAGAGAAACACATCCTTTGTTTAAACGGAATGCCTAATTATATGTTCCATTAATTACAGATATCATTTTAATTCAGTTTCATTTCTGACTCACAAATGTATTAACAAGGAAGCATTTTTATACTGAACAATTAACAGTGATGTCAAACAAACACATGTTCAAATACTTTTAAACATTGTTTTTTAACATTAGTATTATTATTGTGGAGGGCTGAGGCTAATTAGGAATTCCGGATCCTTGACCCGGTCAAACACCCTGATGGAACTGATATTTAACCTCTGGGATGAATTTCGGTGAAGTCCGGAGGGTGTAACTTAGCCAAATCCACTCTCCTCACCTCCAAGTTGGAGCCCCTCGGGACCTTCTTAAGATCTTTTAAGATTTAAGATGCAGATGAGAGAGTGGGGTGTGGAAAGAAACACGGGAAGCAACCACACCTATTATATCCCTAGTAAAGCTGCAAATATGGCATGATGAGTGTTTCCATGGTAACATTTTTTTATGCATATACAAAAAGGAAAGCTGAGTTAAGGAACGAGTGGACAATTCTGAGTTTGCAGTTGAAAGACCTGCTCTTGAGCAGAAACACTATGAATGAATTATTGTTGTTATTATTATTGTTATTATTACTATCATTACATAAGATATTAACAATTGAATTGCTGTGGGTACTTACTGCGAATGCAAGAAGAAAAAGTTACCAGAAAAATATTAAAATGGTTTCCACTTGGAAGACAAAAGAAAGGAAGACTTCCAAACTCAGGGATGCAAGAAATAGGAACTGGAATCAGAACAAGGGGACTGGAGGATATGGAATAATGGGTGGATAGTGTCGAGTGGAGAAGGAAAATAAAACTTTAGGCACAAAAATATGTGTAAATAATAAACATATCTATATAGAAAATAAAAAAATATATAAGGTAAAGGCCCCAAATAAGAGATACCTTTTGAAAAAAAACGCTTCTGTATCAGAATGGTAACTGATTTATTACATTTAAAAATGGTAATACATGTTTCATATTTTTTATTTTGATATTCCTTAAAATAAAATCTCGTTACATAGTAAGTATTTAAAAAAACTCTTAGAACAATAAGAATTGTAAAAATTGAAAATTTCGAAGAGGGTTCCAAATAAGAGATACCTACATTTGCTTCTATATCTTTAGCAAAAACATTCAAATAATCCAGTACTATTCAAAACAAAAACACTTTATCACACACCAAACTAATAATTAATTTCACTCTACATGTTATTACTGTCTTTTCAGAGTAGATAATTAATTTTGCTTCTTTGAGCAAATAAGCTGACGAATGGTTCCTCATCAGCCCCGCAATCTTCATGAGCCCAGCGATGACAGTCAATGCACTGAGCTCATGTTTCTCCTCTTGTGTCCTCTGAATACAATCCAGTGCAAAATAAACACTCAGCATCAGCATCATCAGCACCAAACTCTGAATCATCATCGCCTGAATCAATTATCTCCATTTCCGTATCTGTTTCTTCGCTTGAAGAACTCGGCGTTTTCTTGACCGAGACTTTTTAGATTTTACTGAATTTGTTTTTTTGAAAAAGTTGCTTCATTTTAGTTTATTGGTTCTATTCAAACTGTCCTTTAGTTCTTGGCGATACGGACTGCCTGTCAGAAGGGCTGCTTTTCCGGTTCTGCCTTTCCTTTTTTCTGGTTCTCGACTTGTTGGTGGTTGTTGGATCTGAGGGAGTGGTGACACATCAGTAAGACCCACGAGAGTTCCTGATCAGGAACTACGATTGCATCACTCTTATCTCCGGTGTGGATGGCAAAATCGCTGTCAGAAAAAATGTTCCTGTTGCACGGAACAAGCTCTGTCTTTCGAAATGCATTGATCGAAATTTGTAGAGTAGCAGCCGGGGTGACAGACCGGTTGATTCCTCGGTCCGATTTTCTAGAAAGACAGAAGAAACCTTAACCTTCTGCTATCTAAATGACCTCTCAGGCCTATAATGTGACCACTTTATTTTTATAAAGTTAAATCACGTATTTATCAATCGAGATGAATTTTGATTAAGAAAATGTAGCGCACTTGTATACAGGAGAATCTGCATATGTCAATGAAACAACTTCTGGTTCCTAATAAGAGACCACTATCTCTTATTTGGAACCACAAGTATCTCTTTATTAGGGAACGGCACGGTCGCCAATTCCGTGGCTGGTCAGACTGTAATAAATTGTGTCACTAATAATCACTCTAGTTTTATAATAGTCTGCATTTCATGAGCTTTTCGGGAAAATAAGTAAAATTAATATCAGAACTCACCTTCACAGTTATCCACAACTTTGAATAGCGTCACTACAAAAATTCAATTGTCGCGAAAACAAACACAACCTTTTCTGCTTCGTTTCAATCAACCAAGTGACACCAAACAAAGACCACGATGCTATAATAGTACAAAGCTCAGATTTTTGTTACAAACATCAGATGACAACTGTTCATGGACTAGATAATAAGGTATCTCTTATTAGGAGACTATCTCTTATTTGGCGACTTTACCTTTATACATGTAATTATTATTACAATTAATGTTATTCTCCAGTTATTATTAAGAACATGCGAAACATGGTCTCTTATTTTAATGGAGAAGAAAAAATACGAAATTTCAGAATAAAGTTCTAAAGAAAATGTTTGTACCAAAGAAAGACGAACAGACTAGTGAATAGAGAAGACTTCGAAAAACAGTGATCTACATTATCTTTATGGGAAAAATAAGTAATATGAACAATTAAGTAACAATGCGATGGGCAGAACAAAGCACGAATGCAAATTATTAGATTAGATTAGATTTATTTAGCCTGGTGGAGTTAAGGCCATGTGGCCTTCTCTTCCACTCACCAGGACAAACGTATATTACATCAGAATATGACAATTTTAATTAACTCTAATATTAAATACTAAATAAAAATTTGATCAAAAAGATAATATATATTTATATCTATTTATACAGTACGATCTAATTGCAACCAGTTAATATTAGTTAAAATTAAGACTAAAACTAATAATAAAATGTATACAAGCAAAACATATTAAATTGTCTCTGTCTAATGTATATAAAAAACAAAGAAAATAATGTGATATAGAAAAACTAATTTTACGATTATATAATACTTAAAACAAAGCAAAAGAAAATATTTGTAAATCTTAATATTTTTTTCATAAATAATTGAATTTATTAATGGTTAAAAGAATACTATCAGTGAGGTGTATAAGCTAGTTTGTTATTAAATAATTCTTTAGTGTGTTTTTGAAGGATGTTATAGTTTGGCAGTCTCTGACATAGGGCGGAAGGGAATTCCATGTTTTGACAAGTGAGACTGTAAAAAGATAATGCATAGTATACAGTGTACAGCAAGTAGGATATGGAAATTTGTTCTGGGAAAAACCAGAGGAAAATTGTTTTTCAAGTTTTTTAAGTAGGGAATAATATTTATGAGGGGATAATATTGGAACACTTAATAAATCAGATAAAAGAGAAATAGAAATAGCTTGTAATGAAATTATTACGTTCAGTAGCAGGCTACACAATGTTATAAAACACATATAAAGAAGAAATAAGAATCGAACTAAACATCTACAGTGTTACAGGTAAAATTTATAAATTAACATCTAACTGTCTCCAACATATAGAAAGAATAACACCTAATAGACTTACAAATTTTGCTTCACTAGCAATCCAAGGAAGAAGAAATGGAGGGCGTCCCCATAACTAGATGGAGCGATACAGTCTCTTGATGTGGGAAACAGGCCTAGCTCCATGACCTAGAAGGAAGAAGAAGAAGGAGAAGAAGACTTGAGGTGAGATGTGTTTTACAGGGTATGATGGGAAAATTTACGTAAGGATTGGGATGTATGGGCAGCACATATACATGAGGCCATGAACAAGAGGGTTCCATAGTGTGTGTTTATTATTGTTTGTTATTATTATTATTATTATTATTATTATTATTATTATTATTGTATTATTTATTATTATTATATTAATCACTCCTCTTCATCCTTATCATCGGCTTCCTCATAAATCATCTAGATTACAGAATATCCCATTTTCAATTTCCTTCTTTAACAAGAACATATACTATTGAGATATATTGTCTCCATAGGATATAAAAGAGCTACTTACTATAATAATATTTAATTATTGTTCTATTACTATTATTACTAGTAGTAGTAGTAGTAGTAGTAGTAGTAGTAGTAGTAGTAGTAGTAGGTAGTAGTAAGTAGTAGTAGTAGTTGTTGTTGTTGTTGTAGCGTAGCCGTTATCAGACTATAAAAGCTCCCTTTTCTACACGCTTTATATTAGCTTGACCTGTATCTGTCTACGTAAACGGAATCTTTCAACACGATTTTAACCCACCTTAAAAACATTTGGATCGACTTGAAACTTTGTATATTTGTAAAGGACCAATAACAATACAATAATTTTCATACATTGTTTTGTAAGATCATAGCCAAGATCACCAGGACATAAAAAAAACCGGTATAATAGGTTGCGAACCTTATCGACTTTTAACTCCATCCGTCGTTTATAGGAAGCTGGTTCAAATCCGGCGAGAGGATTTCTTTAGAAGAGTATTACTTTTAAGCTCATCCTACAATAGTAACGAATTTGAATATATTTACATTTTTATTCTATTCTGTAAAATATTAATGGACTATTTAACTCATGCCCCAAATGGGAGTCAATGACCAATCACGTTTCAATGATTTTGTATTACAACCAATCAGAGGACGTGTTTCACGAAATAATTATCAACGTTAGGATTATCATATATTAAGCAAAGCTCCTCCTTTTTAATATTCTGAACAGGTCTGACCGTTATTTTGCAGTGACTGAGCCTATAACAAATACGGCTACCAGATTGTATATAATAGTGCTTACATGTCAACATTTGTAGCAAATTGATTATACCACACAAAAAAAAGAAACCACTGTTTGCACTTTCTTAAATGTATACGACATCAAAAAATGAATTAATATACAGATTGATGTGTTTCATTTTTCTCCACTAGAGAGCATTCTTACAATATTGCGTTCCTTTGGGCAATAAATAGTATGATGATTGGTTGCAGTGATAAACAAAAGAAGCAGTAGAAGCGTAGGCTACCTATCGTTTCTCATTAGTTTTCAAACATCACCGTTTACTTTAAATATAAAAATATTTTTAAATAACTGTAGTTAAATAATGATTTGTGAGTAAACAGCTTTATTTTATTCGTTAAATAGTCCTAACAAATGCCACTCTTGATTTCCAAATTCTCTAGATAAATTCACTCCTCACTTCGTGAGTCGTGAATTTATCGATTAATTTGGAAATCACTCGTGGCATTACTTATGACAATTTTGTAAACTATCACACTTTGTAATTTATCCAAAAAAATATGAAAGGGATACGGTTAACCAACTATTTATCTATATTAAAATATTAAAAATATTATTATAATGTTAGATAATAATAATAATTTAAAATATATAATTATATTCGTGCCTAGACACTAAAACATATCGTAAGCAATTAAATTTTCATGGGATTCCGGTTTTATAAACAATCAATTAAATTTAAAATTTTAAAAAATAAATAATAGTTTGTTTAAAAAACTAAAACAATACGCTTTATATAGAAAACCAACTGAAAACTAAAAACATAATAATAGTTTTAAAAATCCTAAAACAACAAGCTTTATTAGAAAACAAGTAAAAAAGAAAAATAATTTTAATTTCCAACACGTTTGGGATAAAATTAAAGTGGTCAACAAAAAGTCTATCTCCAACATATCTAAGATAAAACTACTGTTATCTACAAAAACAAAATAATTTTACCATCACGTGCGTGTGGACGCTTTTATGTTTTTTACGTTTTCTTCTTAAGAGACTTTACTTTTACCAATATCTGTTTATTATCAAATATATGAATTGATATAGAGCACTCCACGCTTTTGATGTTAATTTTTTTTTTTAGATAAACTCTCTCGTCTATATACTAGATGTGTTGGATATGATTTTTTTTGTTGACACTTCAATTTTATCCCAAGCGTGTTGGAAATTAAATTTTTTTTAATTTTTTAGTTTGGTTTTCTAATATTGCGTGTTGTTTGAGTTTTTTTAAACTATTATTTTATTTTTTATTTTTTAGTTTTGTTTTCTAATAAAGCGTGTTTTTTAGTTTTTTAAAGTATTGTGTATTTTTTTCCTTTTATTACAAGCCAAATACATTAATAGTAGTAATATTATTATTATCATTATGTATTCCACATATTTTACTGTATTCTTGCTGCTACGGCAATTAATTACTGTTCATAGTTTAATCCCTTATTCACATTTAGCTCATATCACCATATACCCAGTTATCGTTGACATGCGTCAAATTTGATTAATTGATTCTATATATGAAAAATACATAATTACCGTATTTCTATGGTCTACGTTAGGTATATAGATAACCGTATAATTAAATGGCTCTAAATTGAATTCTAATATACGTCAACCATTAGATATTGACACTATTATGTCTATATGTAAGTCATTAGCTGCATTGAGAGATAATGAACATGTGAGGAGGGAGAGTATTGACATTATTAACAAGCTTGGGGGCTAGTCTTCCTGCTAATCCAGATCCTTTGAGGTGCGTTGCAAGCCTACTCCTGCAGTTCCAACTGATTTCAAAGCACAATCGTTATACAGATCCCTCAGCTAGAAAACTAGACCAGTTGTTAAAGTGCTAGATCGGTGTAAACACTACATTCAAACGACAATGAATTTTAAATGAACGGTGGCAAACACCACACGTTTTCAATGGGGAGCAGCAATTCCGCAAACCCTTATATTTACAAGGCAATAATATAATCACCTTCTACGTTATTATTGTACTTTTCCTTATCAGTTCTATTTTGTGTACTTTGTGTTAATTTATTGTACTGTAGATAATTCTTTATTGTTAATACATGAAGAGGTATACAGAGATAAAGCCATTTTTTTTATAAAAATGAGTAAAGTACACGTTGTAGAGAAGACTGCATAGTCTATTTCAGATACTTCAACAATTAATACCATCACTTAGGTTAATAAATAATCTCCATGATTATCAATATTAAGCTAATATTGGTATTTTTTGTACACATGACCAACAAAAACATGCCTTCTCATATGAAGAAAAATGACATGCACACACTATGCCATATATATCTTTCATAATTATGTGATTGTTATTCAATAATAGATTATATACGGTATCAGCAATTAAATTGGTATGGGACACGTACGACGAATGCAAGAAGAAAGATTACCCCAGGAAAACATTGGAATGGTGTCCACCTGGAAGAAGGAGGAGGAGAGGAAGACCTCGAAACTCGGTGGATGCAGGAAATAAGAACTGGAATGAGAGCAAGAGGACTGGATGACGTGGATTGGACGCAGAGAGACGAGTGGAGAAGAAAAATTAAACTTTAGCACAGAAAGATGTGTAAAAATTAAAATTCTGTATATAAATAAAATAATTATCTGATCCGAAAGAGAACTTACGGTCTGAACTTCATCACGTATCATCATCATCAGCAGTAGTAGTAGTATAGTGGTAGTAGTAAATATTAGTAATTATCATCATATCATCTTCATTTTCAGGTTTATGCGATTCTCTTGTTCCACAATTCACAATGATTCCTTCCATCTCTTCCTACGTCTTCCTACATCCCTCAATCCCTTTCGTCCCAATATGCCTATCTTGGGCAATATTTGTTCTTCCATTCTCTGTAACATGCTCGTTCCCAACTGACGCGACTGTGGTGTTGCTCGAATTCCATCATTTATTGAATTTATTCTAATTAACTTCTTATTTCTTATGTGGTCCAAATTTGTGCATCATGTGGACCTTCTTAGAAAAGTTTATTTCTGCACATTATATTCTACCCCAAACTCCTCTTATTTGTTCCCCAGAAGTCACTACCGTACAAAAGTACCGGTACCGCCATGTTTTGTAGACAAATCCCACATCTGTTATCATTCCTTCTTTATGTGTTTGTGTTCTGATGAAACGGGTGCCCACATATCATCTGAAATTTTTGACAATTTTGTTGTCTAATAATTTCTTGTTACATATCCAGAAGACAATTCACAACCTAACTAATTGAAATTTAACACTTGTGATAGAGGTTAGAGGGTGTATTTGAATTATGATTGTCGACCGTAGGGACGACTTTCCTTAAAAATGCAATTAGTTTTGTCTCTCTATCAGGTATTTTCAAATCGTACTCTTTACTTAATTAATTTAAACACTTGTAGAGAGAACTGTAAATTTTTTCTTTATTTTGCAGTATGAAAAAAACGATTAATACTAGTTAATAATAGGAAAATGAATGTTAACATAACACCATATAATACGCTAAATGGCAATTTTTTTCTCTTTATTTGAAATATTAAAACCAAGCTTTTTATAAAACAGCTAGTAAGGGTACCCGATAAGGGCCGACCATATGTGTCAACCCGTACACTGGCTGAATGATCGTCTACCCCTGTGATTAGAAATGTGGGATGGTGAGGCCCAGCAGTAGACCAAGGGCCTTTCTAGGGCCTGTCGCGCCGTGGAGTTTTAATAATGCATTAGATATTAGAAAACAGTTGAGTATATGTTTTTTTTAAAATGTAGGGTGTACTAAATTTCCATTTACAGGCTTTGATGAGGGTATAGTGCGACAATAAGACGGTTACGTTCCAAGAGAAAGATCTCATGTTCCGAAAACTTAAACTTTTTCACCGCAACCTTACGTTTCGACGCTCCTGTATTTTCGAACGCAAAAAGACGAGGGCACTTACAACATCATTTCAACAATCAACGAGTGTCCCATTTCACTACATGTTTGTTTACATGGCATATTCAGTTGAGTTTGTGATCCGCCACATGCATGGTTTGTACCAGCTGGTGTGTTTGTGAGGTATGTATGTTTAATACAGTACTAAGCTTTAAGTTACTTGCATTTCATTTAAGGTGGTTTGCCCTGTTGAAATGTTTATTGGAATGCGCCAGCATGGTGTGATTGTACGGCGGAGAGCTCGGGAGTGGGAGGACTGTTAGTCCAAGATCCATGTTGATCAACGATTTAGGTAACAGTCGATGAAGTCGTGGTGACCAAATTGCTTGACCTGCACGTTCTCACGGACTGGGGACCCGCTACACTTACTGCATTGTAG